>JAJAGP010003416.1:32383-74424 GCA_025084515.1 Ancistrus triradiatus
CTTCTTTTGGGGCTTGTTTTGGGCGTTTTGTGAGACAGTTTGCTTCTTTTGGGGCTTGTTTTGGGCGTTTTGTGAGACAGTTTGCTTCTTTTGGGGCTTCTTTTGGGCATTTTGTGAGACAGTTTGCTTCTTTTGGGGCTTGTTTTGGGTGTTTTGTGAGAGTTTGCTTCTTTTGGGGCTTGTTTTATGCATTTTTTGAGACAGTTTGTTTCTTTTGGGCATTTTTTGAGACAGTTTGCTTCTTTTGGGCATTTTTTGAGACAGTTTGCTTCTTTTGAAGCTTGTTTTGGGCTTTTTTGAAAATTTGCTTCTTTTGGGGTATGTTTTGGGTTTTTTTTTTAGACCGATTCTTTTTGGGCTTAAGTTTAGGCTTTTTTGTGGCAATTTTCTTCTTTTGGGCATTTTTTGAGACAGGTGTCTTCTTTTTAGGGCTTGTTTTAGACGTGTTTTTTTGAGACAGTTCAATTTCTTTTGGGCTTGTTGCCAGAGACCTATTGGCTTGTTTCTTTTGGGAGATCTGGCAACCCATGTTTCGGACAAAAACTTTCAGAGGCTGACATTCTGGTGCACCTCTAGTTCTGTTAAATAGTTAAAAGCAAAATAAATGCACTTATGGTTCCCAATCGGACACAGACAAACACAACTACGATGAAAGTTCTGATCATGAATATATTTTCACGTTAAAGACTATTACATTTTTAAAGAACAGCCCCGATCAGAACATGTCTAACGTTCAGTTACAGGTACCAGTGTGGTGTGAGCATCTAACTCGGGCACACGGATTCATGCGAGGCCTAATGCCAGGAAGCTGCTGACAATAAAGCTGATACCAGGCCTATAAAGGCTAAAGCAGATTTGGGGGTGTGCCTTTGTTCTGACGTACTACAGCGGCGCGTTATCCCTTTTTTATGAACCCTTAATCTTTCTCATGGAATACAAAAGATCTTCCGAACAGCGCCCAGGCGTTTCCCATCCACAGCTCACTTAAGCTGTTAACTATAAACTTATTTAGGTACACATTTCCAAGAACCAGTTTTGGTTCCCACACTTCATGCCAGAAAAAGGACTTTTTTTTGGGTGAATAAAGCGAAGTACAGTCTGTACCATCCATAGCTGCCATGTTCCTTCTGATGGTCAGTCATTCCTGAGTAAATATGAGTTTTATCTCCGTTTGACATGTTTTTGTTCAGTTTCTGGAAAAGAGAAGTAGTTTCACAACCTCTGCGGGAACAAACTCAAATGCGTCATATTCCTGCACATTTAAAAAACACTGCTTTAAAAACTATAGGAGAAAATGTAACCTAATATTCCAAAGAGATCTTTTGTCAGTGAATGCTCTGCTTTGTCTTCATGTGCCTCCATAAGTGCTCGTTGGGGTTTCGGTCAGGTGACTGTGGAGGAAAGTCCATGGCCGTCGGCACTTGATCAGACTTTGGCACACGTTTGTTTTACTGTTATGTTTAAAAACATATCAGGAAAAATGTTTATGTACATTCCCCCCCTTTTCTTACATTTGTGCATGTGCAGTTCATACTTCAGACTTTAATAATTACATCATAATTTCCCTGAGCATATGCTGCGTTTCCGTGTTTGGTAGCTGTGCCGCGGGTGCTGCATTTAACTTCAGGGTTGCCAGATCATGCAGGAGAAATAGGCAACCAGGTTGATGGAGACAGACCCAAAAGAAGCAAAGTTTCTTAAAGCCTCATCGAGTCCGATTTTTATGGACGAAAAAAAAGCATGTCAAGTTTTGAAAAAGAACGTATAGTAACGCCGTCCATCACACCGAATCCGAAACTGACGAACTGTTGCGTAAAATTTTTTATTGTAATTTCTGCATTAAAATCAGGCTGACCAATCAGAGCTCGGTTGCCGGGCAGAACAGCTCATCAGGAGCTTATAGGACGAGCAACAGGCTGCCTCTAAAACATGGAGATTAAAGACCAGATCTGGTGGAATAGAACTGAAAGGCTGGAGAATGATGGAGATAAAGCTCACAGGGACTGGATGGAAGCGTCTGATTATTTATCTAAGTGTCTGTTCATGATCCCAAAAACACAAACTAGAGCTTCCTGCACTCATCTCAGCTCGGGTTTTTGTTTCTGAACTTGACAGTGTGAAAAAGACACAGGAAATCTCCGACACATTAAGAGAAGGGAAATTAAAGAAAGCAAAAGCAGACAGGGTGTTTAAATAGGGTTTTTGAATTACATATGCACGCAGCGCTCTGTGGTGTGAAGGTCCCCACAATAAAAAATCGCATCCAGGGCATGAGGAAGAGCAGTCCATAACAGACACTGCAGTAATCGAGTCGTGGATGAGGATCTGAGCAGTTTCAGTGGTCAGAAGAAACTTTGTCTTGCTTCGTGGGGCAGAGGAAATGTGTCGGGCCTGCAGGTTTCACCAGGCAAATCAGATTATCTGTCTGAACAGAGCCAGTTTAATGGGTTTGGAACCGACCTTCCTGTCTGATGGAGACAGATTTTATGGACCATAGGAAGTATCGTGTAACTGTACAGCTTAAAACCGTGCCCGGCCACCTCTTCTTTCTAATTAAGGCGCCCTCCTGCTGCGCCGGAGCGGGTGCTGGTAGCGACAGCCGGGGTACGCTCTCGATCATTCCCTAATTACTGCTCTGCTTCAGCTCCTACTCTGACTTCATGTACTCCAGTATTTATCTCTGGTCTAATCAGGACGGGGGTTAAAACGGGGTAGGAACCGAAGTGTTCCTACACACAGCAGGGGCACAGTTTGGTTATCCACCACAGAATACAGGGGGCCACCTTCACTACCCCCCCCCCCCTCTCTGCCCGGACCATTTTCAGGGCCTTAGTAGAGGGAAATTTGTTGTCACGGCGCCCGTTACGTGTCCTGCCATGGGCAGCCAGTCACCGTCGCCTTCGTTTGCAGTGATGTCATGAACGAGGACCCTGCACTGATACGGACTGGAACCATATCGCCTTTCTTTTTTTCTTTTTCTTTCTTTCTTTTTTCTTTAGCATTCATAGCTTGCTTTCTTTCCTTCTTTCTTTCCATCTGTCTTTCTCAGCATTTTCTTTCTTTCTTTCTCAGCATTTTCTTTAGCCTTTCTTTCTTTCTTTCTTTCTTTCCAGCTGTCTCTCAGCATTTTCTTTAGCCTTTCTTTCTTTCTTTCCATCTGTCTTTCTCAGCATTTTCTTTAGCCTTTCTTTCTTTCTTTCTTTCTCAGCATTTCCTTTAGCCTTTCTTTCTTTTTTCTTTAGCATTCATGGCTTTTTCTTTGTTTCTTTTTTGTTCAGTTTCTTTTTCTTTCTTTCATTTATTCTTTCTTTGTTTCTATGTTTTTCTTTCTTTTCTATTTTTCTTTTCTATTTAGCATTGATTGCTTTCTTTCTCTCATTCTTTCTGTTTTATTTCATTTCTCTTTGGTATTTTTTTCTTTATTTCTTTTCTATTCTTTTGTTCATTTGTTTTTTGTTTCTTTCTTTTTTGTTTCTTTTCTATTTAGCATTCATTGCTTTCTGTCTCTGTTTACTTTTTTTTTTTTTTTATATTTATTTTTCTTCCTTTGTTTCTTTCTTTCTGCCCTTCTATCTTGGATGTGCTCTAAAGCCAGACATCCTGGACTCTTAATGGATTACAACATTCAGGCAGGTATGGACTTCTTTCTTTCTTTAGCATTCATAGGTTGCTTTTTTTCTTGATTCATTCATGGATTTGAGTATGGAGGCCTCGGGGTGAGCGCTTCTTGATCTGGGGAGCCATCGCACACGACAGCCCTTAGTAGTGATACGAGGGACACTAACACCCCAGCGGTATGTGCAGGACATCATGTGGTTCCTCTCATGGCATGGATTCCAACTGGCATTTTTCAGCAGGATAATGCTCACCCAGGAATGTCTCCTCCAGATTGGAACACTTCTTGGCAGATTACCAGATTTACTGCAAGTTGAGCATTTGTGGGACCAGCTACGAGAGTACGAGTGGTCTACAGGCCCAGCTGTATCATCTGTGGGTAACTCTGTCATAGGATGCCATACAGAACCTGTATACCTCCTCTAACCGTATCTCGTCTTGTATCCAGGCTAGAGGCGGCCTAACAGGATACTAGAGCCTCCTTTCACTGCAGTTGTACAGTTTTCCTTTTTGTATCATTTTGCTCTAATATTCTAGTTCTTAGTGAGTATGACCCACAGCGGCACACTCCTTTAATAAATGCTTTAATAAAGATATAGATTTGTTTTTATACCATTTTAATAACGTGTTTGGCATCCATGTATAAGAAAGCCTCACAGAAAACACTAACAGTTTAAAATGTTTTTGAGCTGCACCTTTTTTCAGCCTTCACTCACTGTAACCCTTTGAACACCGACTTTGCTCATTTCCATGGTTACCTGGTAAGAGCGATGCAGGCAAATGTGGAGCCGTGTGAGCGCGGGTATAAACGAGTGCATTCAAGTAAACGTACTGACCCTCGAGCACAGGTGAATCAGCCAGAAACTTCACACAACAAAGTTGCTTTTTGCATGTAGTGCTTACAACATATACATTTTAACCTAAACAGAGGAGTGACTTAGCAAAGATGGAATGATACAGTCCTATAGTGTTTATTCTATAACATCCAGACTAGATGAGAGAGAGAGAGAGAGAGAGAGAGAGAGAGAGAGAGAGAGAGAGAGAGAGAGAGAGAGAGAGAGAGAGAGAGAGAGAGACTGATACTGAGGAGGAAAGCCAAACGATCGATACGTTCTGTGAAACGGGAAATCATTTTATGCTTCTGTAATGTAAATATAAAGGACATTTTCTATAGTAAGTCCCCTAGATACAAACCAGTCCTGTTCCAAGGGTGGGTTCACATGTCCAAAAGTTCCCAAGGCCAACATATTTAGACTAGGCATCAGCTTGACCTCTCTTACTGTCATTTTAGTGTCTGTTGTTACGGCTCTCTGCTTCTTACAGAGATCATCACTGCTTTTCATATTAATACCAGACATTCTGGGTTTAAAACAGCAATAACCCCACATAAAGGAGAAGTACTGTACACTTAATGCACAGGACTACACTACCCAGCATCCATCGCTCCTTCCACGTCATCCCTGCTCGGCGTGTCACCTTTGTTTACGTCCAGACTTCCTGATTTAGTTCAGCTCTTTAGGTTCTGTCTCGTTAGTTCGGTCATTTAAATCCTGCATTTCCTTTGTTCGGCATGAATTGAGTGCGTTCTGCTTCTGTACGCTTTGTGCCGTTACGTTTTCCGTCCCTAGTCGGTTCCCCATCTTCCTTGGGTGGGTACTATCTTCAGACTGTTTGTGGACCCAGTTTCTTAGTACCACTCTGCTCTGTACCGGCTTCTAATGTTCATCTCCCGCTTTCTACCCGAGATACCCATGATAGTCGGTAACACTGTCAATACGAGTGTTAAGCTCCAGAGATGTGAACCAGTTTATGTAGTTCTAGGTTAGAGAGAATATAAACAAAGCAGTACTACTTACAATAGGACAGGTACATACACTTACAAACACCATGTACAGCTCGTACAAATAAGTAACGGAAAGCCATCCACACAAACACGAGGAACTTACACAAAAATGTCTCTAAACACAACAACCGAGTTAGAACAGCCTCTAGAACAAACAGGACATAATGAGCAAGCTCTTAAACTCACGACCCGAAAGGCGCAACGTCCGGGGGTATAAGACAAATATATTTTGTATTATATATAAAACGTATTATAATTTTAAGACCTCGGTTGTTAAAGCGAACAGACGTCGATCAGATGGACGTTAAACAGTGCTTACCTGTACTAGAATACACAAACGAGAACTGGGGAGCTATAGATTAGGGTTATTTTCTTAGTTTTTACTATTTAAGACTTTTAAAATCTTACAGTAGCTAACATTATATACTGTTTCACTCAGAGCATCTAAGACAAGCTGACACACACACAGACCAACAGAATAAAGTGATTCATTGGAAATCTTTAATGGCAAAAATGAACATCAATTACAGCTTTTTCCTTTTCTCTTGGGTTCCAATTATAGCTTCTTTCCCCAATATGGCTCCTTCTCTCCTTTCAAGACAGCTAGACATTATTTAAAAATCAAATGTATGATTATTTAATATTTTTCAGTAATTTTACATACAGATTTTCTTCCAGTGTGCTAGTGTAATCAAGCGATAACACAGGAGAGGGAGTGCTAGAACGTTGACATTGGCACTGGTGCGCTGCAGACCTTTTAATTTATTAAAAAGAACGTTGATTTCCATTCAGTAAATAAAATGGGTCTGATTTTTAGACACGTAACACTGATCTAAACCATGTGATTATAACCTGCAAGTCATTCTGACCAAGGTTTGAAGTGGCGAGAAGCTTCTAGTTCTACAAAGGCCTAAACGTTTAACACGCAAATCCCGAGATCTGGTGTACGTGGGATTTGGGTCACGTCATGTGTGTAAATGGGCTTTCAGGCATGAATGGCAGCAAGACAATAAACAAGTGTGCGAAGGCTGCATGGGTGAACGGCACAAAGCCGGGTCATTACTGGTAAAGTTAACCCTGTAATTATTACCCACGGTTCGAGGGTGAATGGGACCGTGTGTGTGGGAACTGCTAAGCTGGAAAGGCCTTATACTTTGTGCCATGATTAAGTACAGACTGTAGAAGCCGGGGACAAACCGGAAATCATCTTTACTGAGCATAAAAGAGCCCGGAGCCATAATGGAGTATCACCGCTAGCAGCAGGAGGGCTGGGGGTTAATAAACGTGTGTGTAGGGTTCAGTATAAACACAGTCATTCTTTCAGTCGTTTCATAAGAGCCTTCAGTCCAAAGGGGGGATGACTGTGTCTGTCGCCTTGGAAACACTGAAACCGGCTCTGCTCTATGAAGCAGAGCGATCGCTTCAGACGGGCACATCTTTTGAACTATTGGTACAGCGCCTCTTTAGTACCCCCTTACTACTAACGCTCCGTTCTGTACTTCATCACCATCAGGAGCTTGATTTATCATGCAAATGCCTGTACTGATTGCCAAAGTAAAGATCCTTCATAAGACCTCATCACAGCCACACCCTGACCCTATAAAAGCTATCGTAAACCCTACGATGGGCACAGCCCTATTAAAGCCCAAACACAGCCCTACCATAGCTTCCCCACAGCCCAATCACATGCCCATCCACAGCCATATCCCAATCCCAGCACAGCCCTATTAAAGCTCCATCACAGGCCCATCACAAGGCTTTATAATTCCCCACCACATCACATCCCCACCCTGGCCCTATAAAAGCTCCATCTAGTCCCAGCACAGCCCTATAAAGGATCCACCACAGGCCCACCAGTGTCACAATAGCCCTATCACAGCTCCATCAGTCCCAGAACAGCACCAATACAGGTGTAGGGTTAGTTAGCTCCAGTTTTACACACCCCAAAACATACCAATACAAACAGGCATGTGTGTTTATGAGATAAAGGAACAGGCCAAGCATGCACTTGGAGATACATCATTAATGTGGGTGATGGTGTTCTATTATCTGCTAAATGGCTTTTTTCGGTTTCGCATTAGGCTTCTGGGGTGGGGGTGGGGGGGTTGATGGTGGGGCAGCTAGTTCAGAGTGGCAGTCTGTTTACAAAAACAGTTTAAATGGGGTCACAAACATGCACTCACCACCAAATTTCCTGATGAAAAGTCCATGATTTCCTCTCACAGCAGAGAGAACACAGGCCTTGTACTTGTACACAAAACAAAGTCGTTCAGGCTCAGATTTGTTGTTGACATTTCTCAATATTTCATTAAAAAGTAACATTTTGGGAGCGGTGAGAGAAGTCGCTTATCAGCTTGTGTAAGCTTAACAGCTGCTATTTATGGCTCCTTGTTAAACTCTGCCTAAATGGTACAAGATGATAGTCAGTAAGAACCTACAGAAGTGTCAGTAACAACCTGCAGCACCATGGAGCTACTGGTTAGCTACAAGCTACAGGTGACTTAATGTTTCCGGTATTTTGATCCGTTCTTCCTGCAACACGTCTTATAACGAACAACAGTAGCTTTCTGAGCTGGTGTTTTGCCTGCCCTCTTTAAGCTCTGTCAGTTCGCTATCTGTGTCCGTCTCTGCTCTCTGGCCTCAAAGTCTTTGCCATATTTCTCTTTCAAAGGCCAAAATTTCGGTGAATCTCATCTCAAATAAGTATTACAATCCAGTTCGGGAGCGTGATCTGTCTGATTACTGTCAGATACAGACCACATTACACAGATACCATAAATCTAACAAACTAGAAGTGATGTCTGAAGTCCAATGTAGGTCCGGTCAGTACTGTACACTCTGTCCACATCATAAACAGGCAATAAAAGATGTGTAAAGAGGAAGCGATTAGAGATCATGCCAAAGTCCAGTGAATAACCAGGCCGCTTTGCTAGCGTGTAAAGTCCTGCTGCACACCGGCTCAAGGGCAGAGACACCAGGTTAGAGCTACAAGGAGGACCTGAAACCCTGCTGGCCTTGAAATGGAAGCGCTAACTTATGGTGCTAAACACCACACCTCAAGCAAAAAGAGTTTAAAACACGAGTTCAAAACAAGAAGTGACCCTTATTTATTAAATTACACTGTCCTTTATGGTCCCACACGAAACACTGCAGCATTTTACCCTAATCGGTCCACAGAAAGACAAAGATGTGTCAGATACACAGGAAAAAACGTCCAGGACGTTTCAATCACCATTAAATGTCTTAACTTTAAGCCATAAAAACCAGGTGACACACAACTATACAGGTGATATGGTCCATACTGACCCGATAGCGCTGCTGAATTTACTTTGCATGTGTGACCTCATAACAAAAACAACTGCATACAGAATAAACAACAATGCCAGACAAAATTTGCATTTCTTACTCATTTGGAAAGAAGAGACTGTAAAGGTGCTGCTGTTTTTCTTTATTTTTACATCTGCAGTACTGTATTCTAAGTTCAAATAAATCTCCATGGGTCCTAAAACGGTTAGTAATGAGAGGAAACCGAAAGGAAAACAGGACCTGAATCCTCCACAACACAGACTGCCATTAGGATGAGTTCACCAATAGAGTAAGTGTTTTGCTTTTACTTTTCACTTTCAGTCCATGACTCACTAAATGACGAGATTTTAACCCTTTATTATAATTAAGCTTTGTGTTAATGATGTTGGGTAACTGTAGGCTAATGTGAGTGTTAATGTTAATCGTAATAATAATGTTAGCGTTAATCCTAAACGCATGCGACTTTCATACACGAGCAGTCGTACCTAATAAAGGCCGCTGAGTGTATATTTCGTACCCCGACATGTGCGCCCGGTGAATTCCGGAATAGGATCCGGCCCCTTTGCAACCCTGACCAGGTTAAGCAGGGCCTCGAACAGGAGCTCTGCTTTTAGGTTTCAGTGCTGAGTGAGTACACAGGTTTGTGTTTGTTCCTCAGTAGATGGGAACGTGTTGAAGTTGTTGGGCCAGACATACACTAATTATGGGGGCACTCACCGGGTCGGCTGGGCCGCAGAATTCCCTGAAGGTCCTCGGTGCGTCCGTGCCACAGATCTCGAGGGCCATGCAGGGTCCGGAACACAACTCATCCACCATACTCTGCAGAACAAGCAGTTAGGAGTTAAAAGATTTCCCCCAGGCCCTAACGCGCCCTAATGAAAGAGCCTATTATTTCCAGAGCTTGGACAGACACCAGAGCCACTGGAAAGCTTTTGGACGGCTTGGGTTCTGCTCTACTAAGAAATATATAAAGTAAAGCCAACAATCGCCGCTATTGTTAACTGAATGCCAGTCCATCTGTAGCGGGGTCACTTTTCATCTCTCCGTAACCCAGCTGGGAACCGAAGGCCACTGCCGAAATTTCTGTGGTCGCCGAGAACGATCGAACATAAAGGACCATCATTAGGCAGGCTGTGGAATCATCCCTTATAAAAACCCCGTGGGCTCAGATCACTAAATCACTCGAATGCTGAAATTACACTTCAGTATCGCAGCCTCAACAAGACAGACACTTCCTCTGTGGAGCCTCTGAGCAAAATCAGAGGGCTTTATACTCCCCCCAAACTCAGACCTGATATCAGAATGCTTAAAGCTCCAGGATGCTGGTCCTGCTAAAACAGGAGGTTTTTGGAGACAGGGAAAATATCAAAAAGATTTTAAAGTCTGTCCTAATCACCTCCAATACCCTGATTATTAAACCAAACTAAAGAGAAAGAGCTGCTGAATCATGATACAGCACCTATGACTCCTAAGGGAAGGTAATAAAATGAATTATACCACAGTTAGTTCCGCCCCTGCAATCTGATTGGCTGAGAGACGTTCTAGGAGTGCCAGTATTGCCTGATAATGCTAGAATTATACAAGTATAAGACTGAATAATTTAATTATAATTATGTTTATAAAACTTACTGGCTTTTAAAACGTTTGTTTGGATTAAATGATTTAGATGAAGCTATTAATGAGCAGCCGGATCCTCCGTCCAATGAGCCGAGGTTCATCACCCTTACAAACCAGGATTTAGATTTAAGCTGGGAAGGCCGACAAATGAAAAAAGTCAGTACAGTAAATGAAACATCCTGGACATGTAATGGAATCATAATGCGACTGAAGAACAACGAGACTGAAGATCAGTTTTAGTCCCATCAACAAAAATGCTGAACCAGCTTCTACCTGGTTTGTATTTGATGGATCAGTCAGAAATGTTACAGGAGAGTTATACAGCATCAGCAGCTTCGTTCCATCTGTCCTCTTTATCTCAAATGATAAACAACTGTGGTATAATCGCAATAATACACTCAAGATTTGGGCTATGACGCGAGATACTGGCACTGGCACCTGACCGGCGTCGGATCCCAAACAGAACCTGGATTCATCACTAAGACGATACGGTTCCCAGTCCGTATCAGTCCAGGAGTTCTCGTTCATGACACCACAGCAAACCGCAGGCGTCCGTGCTGGCTGTCAATGGGCTAGACAACCTAATGGGTGGCCGTGGACAACAACATTTTTTCCTTCTGGTAAAGCACCTTGAAAATGGCCGGGGCAGAGACAGGGGCCTAGTGAAGGCACCCAGTGTCTGGATGAAGATAATTTAAACTGCAGAGTCTGCTCGTTCTTGTCGGGCAGAACAAACGATCCTCTCTACTGGGGTTGGTCCTGGTCCATCCGGAGCCTGTTCCTCCGTGTGTGCTTGTGCCCCCATAAAACCCACCCTGTTCCCATCACCACCTAACAGCTAGGTCAGAACGGCCCAAACGACCATCCTGCTTCTCTCAGTCCAATGATACCCCCTCTCAAAGTCTGTCCACTGGGCAAAACGTCTTAGTGCATCGTAACATCTCTCACCAAGAGGTACACTACCCAAAAGTAGCCCCTGAGAGCTGCTACAACTGGCGCCAGTGAACCAAAATGAATCCAAATCAGGTTTTAGAAACCCAAATTGCTGTTAGAAATCATGTGTGCAGCAATGTGAGTGCAGGGCACATGATCATGTCTAATTTCACCTAATCATGACGTTGATAGCTTTATGACTTAATAGAGAAATCATTAAACAATGTTGTTATTAAAGAAAAACAACATTCTTATGTCATGATAACTACATAAACAAAAAACTCATTATGGCTTGGCAACGGACTTTAAAACCTGAATTAACAGGAACAAACTAATAATGCATTATAGATAAACATGGGAGGTTCAGCCGTGGGCAAACGCATGAATAAAGAATACACACTGTATTACCGGGTCCTCTGTGTGCGCTGAATTGAGGTGGGTGCACGCATATGTGTGTGTGTGTGTGTGTGTGTGTGTGTGTGTGTTCTATCTCTGTGAAGGCCGGCTTGCTTTGGCTTACTAAGCTCGATTTCAATTAAATCAGAAAACCTATTGGAAACAGTTTAAATAAAGCTGTTCTTTGCTTCTTCTATCATTCTGTAGTCTGTTTTATCTCTCCGGTTAGTGCACTTCAATACCCATAATTCACTGTAAATGCAGTGTGTTTATATACACTATATGGACAAAAGTATCAGGACACACCTCTTAATCACTGAATTCAGGTATTTCATTCATTTCCCGGTGCTCCCTTACTAGCTCCTGACACAGATCATTATCAACAGGACATGTTACGTTCGTTTAAGGAGCCGCAGAGCGCCGTGTTGCCGAATCTAGGAAACAATGCTGCGGTGCAGAGCGGGCTGGCTCGTCACGGCAGAACGGCTTTGAAAGTGTAACCTGAACATCATGTATGAGGGATCAGGTGGGTAAACATCTCATTATTGACACGTCTCATTCACAGCACGGAGCTCGCCGTGATGAAAAAAGAAACCACGCGCCTTTTAATGCTCTGATAAACATAGAGGAGAGCTTCCTGCGAAAGCCATAATCACACAAACAGACCACTAGACCAGGAACTAGTCTGCGTTCATGTCTACTGATGAACAGCTTTAGATATCGGTCATAAATTCCAACTCTACAACACGTTCAGGACTGTAAGATTATTGGCCGATATACAAAAGTAGACGTTTACTAAAATTGTCAGGTTCGAAAAACAACCTTTTAGGAAACAACAATTATAGGAAATGTTCAGTCTGAAGAACAGAATTAAAGCTACGAGCCGAAAAAAGTCCCATTTGGAGACGAGCCAGGGCCGATCCTGTACTCGCTCTGCTGCTTCCCATGCAGAGAGAGCTCACCTGCTGGCTGTTGACAATGTTCACGTCGCTACGTGTGAGCTAAGCCTTTAGGCGTACGATAATATTAAACATGGATGATGTTATGGACTTAAGACAGCTGTGATTACAATCTCACACCGAACGACTGGAAAGCAGCTCCAGCAGAACCTCATGACTCCATTCTGATGCTGAAACTGTCTGAAAATCGTTTGGTGTAAGGCCTGCATTTTTCCTAAAGGGATGAGACCTGTAAGCTCCTAAACCTTGAACTAGATTGTCCTAGGCATGTTCATCTCAGGCGTGCAAGTCCAAACGTGTCGAGTCGGGTCCAGTTTTTAAGGGCATGTGATTTGCAAGGGACTAAAACAACCTGGATTAGCTAGAACTTCAGCTAAATTAATGATTACTCTAGCCATGCCTCTATCTCTGTTTAACTGTAGATACTTTCAGGATTTACCTCAAACCTTCTTATTTAAACGTCTTAATAAATGCAGGACTTCTAAACTACAGAATCCACAAACCAACTCAACCCACTTAGTGCTCATTCCTGATCATCAGCCCAGACTGACAGAGGCGTATGCAGGCCTATTTAATGTTCCCCTTCAAGCACGAACAAGCAGACATGAATCTGGCTCCGTTTAATTCATCCACGCCATGTTCGTAGTACGGATTAATCCTGGCTATCAGGAGCCAGTCACCTGGATCTGTTCTCCTTTCTGCCAGTCCCCCCAGACAGATCCTACGGTTAGACTTGGTCTGGTTTGTCTGCTCCGAACGGTTCGGCATAAACGGCTTGTTGTTTTCTCCCACAGCACAAATTACATAATGGAATCATTAGTCCCTGAACACACTGTTCCCGCCTGGATATTTCTGCTTATTGTAATTATGTGAATTAGGTTCAGAGGAAACACAACACGCGTAGGATTCTTACGCCCAGCAGTGAAACAGCACAGAACATCTACACAGGGTTTGATGCAAATCTGTTAAGGCTGTACAGAGAGCCAGTCAACCAAATCCGATGCAAAGCAGCACGAGCTGTGATACAGAGCTGGAGTGTAGCACTGACTGGGAACAAAATCCATACCCTGATCCCAGAACATGATAGTCCTGATTACAGAGGTGTTCACGCTTTAAAACAATCCGGTCGGACAGACTGTGTACTCGTTTAGGAAATTAAACCATTGTTACTCGGGTTGGGTATCGTTTGCATTTTATTGATTCAGATTCGGATTCAAATTCTTCCACAGTGGTGAATTATTTAAATTTTTTTAATTAATATTTTAACAGTACACCAAGCTTCTTCTTCCCATTAAAATAAATAAAGCTTAATGAATAATGATTCCTTTCCTTTAGGATCACAGGTTCATCATGTCAGGGTTAGAGATTATTTATAATCAGTAATAACCAAGAGAACATCAGCTTTCCTAGGTCACTGTTTGAGTACATTAAACTACATGATGCGTTTTAGACAGTCCCGGCTAAAGGCCTTCTCACACGGACGTAAAAAATGCACATCAGGGTTTAAAAAGAACTCCATCCTTCACACTGAGTCCGAAACTGACGGACCGAGACGCTGCATAACATGTTTAAATCGGAGCTTGTTCTCATTTCTGCATTAAAATCAGGCTGGCCAATCAGAGCTCGGTTGCCGGGCAGAACAGCTCATCAGGAGCTTATAGGACGAGCAACAGGCTGCCTCTAAAAACATGGATATTAAAGAACAGATCTGGTGGAATAGAACTGAAAGGCTGGAGAATGATGGAGATAAAGCTCACAGGGACTGGATGGAAGCGTCTGATTATTTATCTAAGTGTCTGTTCATGATCATAAAAACTGTTTGCATTTATGAATCTATTTATTTATCTAGTTTATCTGTCTATTTATATTTGGTTTCATTTAGGCAATCCTAACGAAGCGCAAATCAGAATCAGGTTTATCCCTGTCCCTGGGACACTGAATTCTATTTGTAATAGGAATATAAGAGACATATTTTAAAAACTATATAATATATTTAAAGTTTTACATAAGTATTTTTAGATTTAGTACTAGTAGAGTGTTTAAAAGAAGAACTGGTGATAAAAATCGCTGAAGCTGCAGTTTGTTGGACTAAAACACAGAGTGTTTCAGAGAGCCGATCATAGCTATAGCTTGGGATAAACATCAGGATTTCTGCAGTACTGAATATTATTACCATGTCTAGTAATGAGAGATTTAGCAGCATTTATTAAAAGCAATCCAACATATTTGGTCTATTTTGGTTCCTCGTGTCTGAAATGTTTTGATTCTGTTGGTGCTGTGGTTAGATAAAGATGATGAGGTCATTGGTGTGATTTTTCAGCAGATGATTCGTGTATTTAAACCATGATGTAGCCTCAGTGCCATGGAGCCGTACCCCTTACCCTATGTGTCCTGTTTCAAGAATGGGGCTAGAAAGGCTTTGTTATGTTTTTACTTAAAGTACATTTAATATCATGCACTTTTTATTCTGATACTTGAGTAAAATAAGCTTATATAAGCCATACTTCAACTGTTAAGCAGCACTTTTACTTAAGTAAATAACTTTGCCACCTCTGCATACAGGTGCATAAGGGTAAACATTACAGGCAGGGTGCAGCTTTTAAACAGCTGCTCCAATTACATGTTAGTATAACCCCTGCTTTACTTATTAAAAGGTTCAATTCGATGTAAATCCTTAAAAAGCTCTAAATCCACTGGAAAAGTACCCAAACATGGCAAAATGTTCTAAGGCAGAACTTCCTTTTAGTGAGAAAATCTGACTTCATTTGAAATCTACCCACCTGTCTGTGTCAGAAATGTTTAAGACCTTTTCATACGGGATTAAATACACAAGGGTACTGGTGTAACTTCCCCTTTTGGGGGGCTACTCTGATCAGCCATGGTTCCCCTCTGTGAGAAAATTACATTAAATGACACAATCACCTCATTTTTTTCACCCAACTCTGAGGTTCTGTGATCATTTCAGTCCCATCTGGAGGCACTTCGGAGGCACAGGTCACCTCGCCATGGATAAAGAGGTTTGAGTGCTGATCTTCTAACGTACAAATCCAAGTCTATTAAGGGACAATCCCGAATCTACAAAATGGAGGCTTTGAAAAAGGTCCTATTTAATTGGACATCTTTATTCTCCCATCACATGCAGAGACACAACGGCAGACACCCTTATCTGATGAAAGGGGGGCCGACAGCTATAAAAGCATTACTTTATATTTAATTACACACAGCCTTTAGAAATGAATAACAGTGATACAACTAATATGTGATAAAAACTTGCTCATCCTTCAAACATTTTATAACAACCCCAAATCAGAAAAAGTCGGCACAGTTTGGAAGCGGGAAATTTAAAAAACCCAGCAGATGCCTCCGAGCCCAGAGAAGCCGACGCCCCTTCTGGACATGGTTATAACATAAGGCTTCTTTTTAGCACAGTAACGTTTTAAGTGGTATCTGTGAATGTAGCTCTGTTTTGTAGAGCTTGATAAAGGTTTGATAAAGGAATCCCTTGTCCATGTGGTTCTATCAGCTATTGATGAATGACGGTTCTTGATGCAGTGCCGTCTGAGGGAGCGGAGATCACCCCTCTTCAAGGAGTGAAATTCCTCCAGATTCTGAATGGTTTAATGATATTATGCTCTGGAGAGGGAGGAATATATAAATCCCTCCCAGTCTTTCTTTGAGGAACATCGTTTTTAAACATTTCAATCATTTCCTTAGACATTTGTAATTTGAAATCACATCATTATTTAAGTTTTAACTCTTTATTAGCCCTAAATTGCCCGCCCCAACTTTTTTTGGAATGTGTCACAGGCCTGTAATGCAGGAATAGACGTTTATTAACAAAGGAAATGTAAAGATCACTGCAAGAGATACCACACATGGTTCAGTGTGGGTGTGTAATATGAAACACACACAGGAATCTGGACGTTAAGTAGCCAGAGATCAATAAAACTAGTGCAAACAAACAATAAGAGCCAGAGAGAGGCTAAATACATATTTAATAGTGTTTACACTGCTGCTATTTTGAGTCTTCACATGTCACTGTACTGTTTGTGTTCGTTATACAGTGTATCTGATACATACTATAGGTCCTGGAACGGACAGGCCAATGAAGATCTTTGAACTGAACTGACCAAGAGAGAGAGAGAGAGGGAGGGAGGGATTCTGTACTTACGGTGTACTCGCTCACCACCCCTTTATACACCTCTAAGAACTCCTCTGCATTCGCTCGGTCCAAGCTGAGCTGTAAGAAATAAATAAAAGCCCTGACTGCACACAGAGACTTTAAAAACATCCATATTAATGTAATTGTCAGAAGCCCAGCATTGAGTCTGGTGATAAATATTAATCAGAGCTAAAAACAGGGTCTGGCTCTGCTTTCCGTGGAACATCTCAGTACTACAGGTCTGACTTTGCCTTTGGACAGAAGGTCATCGATCAAATTATAAGTAAGCATCTAAGGTTAGGGCTTTAAAAAAAAGGATGTTCGGCCTGATTACACTAGAACCAGACATTAAATCTGACATCACTTCTAACTTTGGACCGACTGCATGCATTAATAATGGGAATAGAGAAGCAACAAAGCTTCCATTGATCAGCTTCAGCTCAGGGCCTCTATGCTTAGCCGGAACATGTGACTGCGCCGGAGCTACGTCATTAAGCGGAGCGGGACTCCGAGGAGAAAGAAAGAAAGGGCTCTGTGTTATGGTCACTCATTTCCTGCTCAGGTACGGCTCTGTGAGACGGAGGAGGAGTGACCAGTTCAGTCAGGTGATCTGCTCAGGGTCAGCCCCTCTGATTCTGCTGCCTCAGCTTTATCGGATTTTATACAAGCTGCAGTTTTCCTTCCATCACCTCTATTTCTTGTTCAGGAAAAGTTTTTAACCTTTGATTTGATTCAACTTAATAACGGAAATTACAGTTAAATACAAATTCAAAATGTGTCTCACGCCGTATATGACATTCGGTAAAATGTAACGTAGCTTACGCAAGCAAACAACAAAGATATTCATAAGAAAATATTGGAGAACTTCTTCAGTTTTTCTCAAGAAATGCACTTAGAACATTTTTCGAACATTCCTATAAACTTCTTAGGGTTTATCTGAAGACTTTTGGAAGTTTTCTATTGAGACCGGATTCACAAAAGTGTCTTAAGGAAGAAAATCGTAACAAAAGTTACAAAAACTTAGGTTATTCTTCAAAAACATACCTACTTTTTCTTAACTCTTTCGTAAGAACAATTCTAAGTGGTATTCTTGAAAACTTTACGTCTTAAGTGTTTTCTAAACCTTACGATTGAATCACGCGGATCTTAGGACCAAACTTTTTGCCGTCGCCCCACAATTATTGGATTTTCCAAGGAGGATTGTTTCCTGTTGGCCATTTCGTCCCTCACATCTATTTCTTGTTTGCCAATTTTTTTAACCTTTGATTTGATTAAACTTAATAACAGCAAAACAAATTCAAAATGTGTCTCACGCTGTATATCGTAAGCTGTAATATCTAACGTAGCCTACGTAAGACAACAATGAAGATTGTCTTAAAATAATATTTGAGAACTTCTTATTTTTTTAAAAACTGCATTACATTTCTAATAAACTTTAGTGTTTTCCCTGTGACTGTATTCACAAAAGCGTCTTAAGAAAGAAAACCTTAAATGTGTTTTTTTTTTTACTTCATTCTTAATACTAAGAGTTACAAAAAATGTTTTTCTTCAAATAACTTCTTAAGATGATCTTATTTTTTTCGTAACTCTTTTCGTAAGTGTTCTGTTGCTGAATGTTTTCCTTAACCTTACGACAGAATCACAGGCTTAAGGCTGTAAGAGATGACGAGGTAAGCATCAACATTTACTGAAATTTCCGCCGTCGCCCCATAAGTATTTCTTCCTCCTTCATCTCTATTCCTCGTTTGCTAAAATTTTTTTGAACGCCTGGGTTGAGAAACTAAATAACGTAAATATGTCGTAAGATATAAAATCCAACGCAGCCTACATAAAAAAAATAAAAATCATTAAAAAGAAAATAACTAAGATTATTAAGGTAATATTGGAGAACTTAAGCTTTTTCCAGAGAATTGCATTTCTCATGAACTTTAGTGTTTGTCTTAAGAATCTTCACAACTTTTCCTTAAGAGAGCGTTCCTGAACCGACCCTGTAGCCCAGTGGTTTGTGTAATTCCTCAGCCTGAACCATAAATGATTCATCAGCGGGTTTAATCTGTGACTTGGGTGAAGATCAAACCATTTCAGAAAAATCCAGCTCAGGGTTCGGTTTATTTTTCATGGATCTGTGAAACATTCAAATGAGAATACTCCAAAGACAGAACGTGTTCGTACCATTAGTAAGGCTGAGATCTCAAATCCAGCTTCTGTGATGGAGCTCAGAATCTTTCCAGTCAGACCTGGGAACGAAAAAAAACAAACCAATGACGTAATGTTCAGTTTAAACCTGCAGACTATGAAATTCCTGCATTCCAGGCCTGCACCAGATTCCAAAAACAGGTGAGACAGAGGCAATGTAGGGCTAGTAATGAGGGGAAAAACTAAATTATGTGATTATAATCATGATTTGGTACAAAAGCAGTACCCACAAAAGCCTGAGCCTCTGAGGAGTAAAGATGATCAGAGGATCTCCAGCTTATCACCAAGTGTGAGAAAATTACTGAACTCTTTAAAAACAATGTTCCTCAAAGAAAGACTGGAAGGGATTTATATATTTCTCCCTCTACAGACCATAATATCATTAAACCATTCAGAATCTGGAGGAATTTCAGTCCTTAAAAGCTTAAAACTGAAGAGGGGTGATCTCCGCTCCCTCAGACGGCACTGCATCAAGAACCATCATTCATCAATAGCTGATAGACCCACATGGGCAAGGGATTCCTTTATCAAACCTTTATCAAGCTCTACAGTACAGAGTTACATTCACAGATACCACTTCAAACGTTACTGTGCTAAAAAGAAGCCTTATGTTATAACCATGTCCAGAAGGGGCGTCGGCTTCTCTGGGCTCGGAGGCATCTGGGATGGACCATCATACAGTGGGAATGGGGATTGTGCTCAGATCCATCAGTAACACAGGTACAGGACCATCCACTGTTATGAGGAACAAGTCCAAAGCCAGGCTCTGGCATGCTATGGGGTCGGGTCAGGGCACTCGGTAAAGGTCATTTCCACTTCTGTGGTGCAGCATTAATGCAGAAAAGTACACTGACATTTTAGAGCAGCATCAGCTGCCTTCAAGACGACACCTTTATCAGGGACGTCCATGCATTTATCAACAAGAACAAAATCAGAAAAGGTTAGGACTGAATTAAGGAAATCCTTCATTAGCCTGATTCCCTGAGCCCATGTATGACAAATACATTCCCTCTAATCCTGTTTCTCACCCTTTAGCACTTTATTTGAAGGGTAACTACATTAGGCTTTTCTAACACATCATGCATACACAGCATGAAGCAATGTGGAAATCAGGAGGAGACGGAGAGGATTTAAGACGATGATTTGGAGAAAACGAGCTTCTATTCTCATGATGTGTCAACTCAGATTATGGAGATTTCTGGATCATTTATAGCTTCATACTAAACCATTCCATTTCCCAGCTGAATGACTGATTCTGCTCTCCTGAATATAAAATGGTGCAAACAATACCCATCCCTAACTGGAATGAAGCTCTATTTCTACGTAACATCAATAGCATGACTGGTTCTCTTGCCCTCAAACCAAAGTGACAAACATGTTTTGTGTAACACTCATTTAACAGAGCACCCAGGACAAAGAACATCATGTTTAATTCAGTAGAAACAGAGAGCTGCGGTTAACCCTTGTTTAAAGAAAAAAATCAAACATGAAAAGCTGAGATGCACCAAAATTCTGGCCACTGCAAATATTTGG
The DNA here is from genome assembly GCA_025084515.1 of Ancistrus triradiatus. Lineage (NCBI taxonomy): Eukaryota > Metazoa > Chordata > Actinopteri > Siluriformes > Loricariidae > Ancistrus > Ancistrus triradiatus. The sequence goes on from JAJAGP010003416.1 coordinate 52,944, forward strand.
CTAGAAACATCACTTCTGGAGGGAAAAAAAGGTTGAAATGTTGTGACCCAAGAAAAGCTTAATGTTGAAGCAAAAAAGTTTTGGAACGCAAACCAGGTCAAATGGTCAAAAGTATTGGGACATAAACCCACATTTCAATCATTTTCTCATACATTTGGTAACAAACTGGAGCTCCACTGGCCACGTGCGGGTTTGTGTCCTAATGCTTTTGGCCAAGTTCTGATGTGTGTCCCAATACTTATGGCCAAGTACGGGTCTGCATCACAATACTTATGGCAACTTGCAGGGGGGCGTCCCAATACTTCTGGCCGCCTACGGTTCTGCGTCCCAATACTTCTGGCCACATGCGAGTTTGTGTCCCAATACATTTAGCTGCCTATGGGTCTGCGTCCCAATACTTTTAGTCACTTGCAAAAACACACTTATTTAACTAAATGTCAGACAGTTTCTCTTATTATTGTTCCTCCGTCCTGCTGGAAATGTAATGGTATACATGTAAGCACGGATGCAGTGCGGACTCAGAGGCTGCAGCAGGTGTCAGACGTTGAGGTGGAGGAGCGTGGTGTTGCTGGAGAGTAGGTTGCACGAGGTAACGGCACAACAGAGAAGATAAACAGCAACTGGAAAGAACGCCAGTGATTCACACTGAGAACAGGAGCCCGATTTCCCTCCTGTTTATCACGTCTCAGAATTATGGACAGATGGGCGCTTGCACTTTCTGGGCACCAGAAGTAGGCCAGAGAAGTTTTTTTTTTAAAGGGATGCTTTCCAAATCAGCAGCAAATCTTACAGGATTTGCTCAACTTTAGAGCCGTCTGTCGGACTTAAAGCCAAACAAAGTTCATAATCAGCAAGAGAATACGAGAGGGAGTGTGTTATCGCAGGAAAGAACCGAAGGCGAGTGCCATAGATCATCACAGCTCTTCTGTTATTCACGATAACAAACAACATCGAGTGCTTTATCGCTTTTATACAGTGGTGTTTTTACCAAAAAAAAAAAAAAAATAAATAATAATAATAATAATTAAATTCTTAATTTTCTCGATTCTATACTGCATTTCAGACTGCCTTTAATTCTGTGACGCATTTCATTCCTGGGGTTGCCAGATCCAGCCAGAAAAAAAACATGCCACAGTGAAAACAACGGCCAAATAAAGCCAAGTGGACCTGGCAACCATATTACGTGCATTCGCAGGCTGAAAAAAACGATTGCAATCTGGTAACGAGTATATATGCTCTGAGAAATCCAATTACTGAAGTAAAATCCAGCTCTTTTTATTGGATTTCTTAATCTGATTTCTATTTCTGTGAGTATGCTGTTTACATGGCCACCTGAACAATCAGATAAGTGCAGAAATCTGAGTAATGGTTTAAATAACATTACCAAGTAAGGCAAGTTTAAAATGCAATGTGTATATAAGGAAAAATGAAAGGAAACAAAAAGAAAAAAGCAAACTATCAGAATTAAACGATAGGATTTAGTTATTTATTTGGGTTACTGAGTTATTTGTACGTTATACATTTGGGTGCATAAAGCTATTGATACCTGGCAACCCATCAGCGCATTGACAGCATCACTAAAGGGTGAGGATGCTTCTGAACCAATCAGGGTGGATTTCCCAAAAGCATCACAGCACAATAACCATCATTAAACGAGAGAGCGAGGGTCAGTAAACTCCTCTTCTTTCCCATTTCTTCTTCACTTGAACAAGATATTTCGTTAGTCTCGTCTGTTTTCTTGCTGAGACAAATAAAAGAACCAGGCCATTTAGTCCCATACAGCACTGATAAGTGTTCTACAGTGGATACAGTGTTCTATTTCACAGAACTATATAAAACTTCATCATTCTAAACGTTGAATAAACTCCTAAGCCTAAGGCTGCCGTCCTCACCTCTCCCTGCTCGCTCTCCTGCATCCTCACCTGAACTGGTTTTATGGAACTAGCAGTCTGGTAAACGCCGGGTTACCTTCACCCACCCCGCCCGACACTGCATCACTCACACATGCAGCCTCTCACGTTAACGTCCCATTACGCATTCGTTCTGCTGCACCATCTGCGATTCGCAGGTTATTGGTTTGTAAATTATTCAGCGCTGTGGGATTCTGACGAGTGAGATCCCGCTGTTAGAACCAAAGCACAGGATCATCGTTATGCTTTAAATGATTTATCTGAAGCTCTTAATGTCAATCTTATCAGACAGAAATGTTAGTCGGAGTTCCAGATCATCAGCAGCTCGGTCGGGTTAATCAGAGCCGGGCTTAACAGATCCATGAATGAGCCTCTGATCAGTCGTGGATGGTGTTTAATGACAGACTTTTGTTTCTTTCTTTCTTTTTATCTTCTCTTTAGCATTCATTTTTTTCTTTATTTCCTCCTTCCCTGATCCATCAAATCAACCCCAGCTAGAAACTGATTCAGCATTTTAGGTGATGGGACTCAAAGTGATCTTCAGTCAAGCTGTAGATCCATTAAGAGTCCTGACTTTGTTTATCTGCTCTTTCCAGCTTAAATCCAAATCCTGGTTTGTAAGGGTGATGAAGCTTGGCTCATTGGAACCATCAGGCTGCTCATTAATAGCTCATTAATCGTCTCTCAGCCAATCACATCACGGGGTCGGATCTAACTGTGGTATGATCTTAAATATACCACCAGCTTTAACAGATCTTAACAAGTCAGTTCAATTCAGAGACAAAATACAAAACTATAAGTGGATCATCTGGAAAACGCCCAAACCTTTGCAGCTTAGTTTAAAATAAGCTTAATTTATGCATTAATGTTTGCAGAAATATAATATATCAAGATTTGTATCTGACCTGGTAGCCAGACTGATTACTCTCTTACTTTGAACACACTTTAAGAAGAACCAGTTTACAGGAAAAAAGGCGGCAACTCAACCGTTCCACCGAGCATCAGAATGGGGAAGAAAGCTGGTTTAAGGGACTTTGAACATGGCATCTCTCACAGCGCCATCTCTAGGGTTTTCAGGGAACGGTCCAAAAGAGAGAAACTATCCCAAAGTGGGTGAAAATGCCACGTCGATGCTAGACTGGTTCAAGCTGATAGAAAGGCAACATTAACTCAAATAACCACTCGTTACGCGTCGGGCCTTGAAGCAGATGGGCTACCAGCAGAAGACATAACTGAGGCTACAACTGACTGGGGAACGGAAGGTTTGAAATACGTCTCCTTTCTGCTGCGACGTGCAAAATAAAACAAATAACAACGAAAGCATGGATCCATCCTTCCTTGTATCAACAGTTCGGGGGGATTTCTTGGCATATCTTGGGCCCCTTAATACCAGCCGAGCTTCTTTTAAACCCCACAGCCGTCCTGAGTATTGTTGCTGACCATGTGTACCCCTTTATGAGCACAGTGCACCCACTTCCAACAGGATAACACAGTAAGCGTGGCACTGGTTTATTTTCCCCCGAATTAATCTTACAGTTGTTTGACTTGGATAACTTATTGATTTAAATATTTTTAATCTGGGATTAATCCAGCCTGCGCCCTGAATAGCAGCCCTGTCAGACCAGCCGGCGGTGTGTAATATCAGTCCAGCCCGGAGCCGACTCTCTGCCATAATGGCGTGTATTCATCAGCGTCGTACATTCAAGAACACCGAGAGCAGCCCTGATAAAGGGACCGGCTCAGATGACAGAAGCACAGGAGTCTGCGCCGGTTCTCGCACCGTGACATCACACGGCAATCGGGAGCGAGAGCAGACAAACTCAACCGGGGAGAACGGTTCGCACCTTCACCAACACGACCACGTCCTCCCTCGGTGACGTCATCATCGAACCACGGGTCGGCGTCACATCAGCCCAGACGCGACCAGACGGAGCGGGCCTGTTGCTAGGCGATGGGCTCAGAGCTGCATAGCAACGCGTTTCTCTATTCTAAGCACGAGCCGGCTCTTCCATTGGCCGAGCGCTTCTTGGGTTGGGTGATCTCAGATGAGGAAGGTGCAAACGCCGAGGTGGAGGTGAAACGCCTGACTCAGCTCGTTAGCCCCCATTCAAGCCCTGCAGTCAGCACTGAGCTCGAATCAGCTGCACAGCACCCCACTAGTGATGAAGTGAGTCGGGCTTCGCTTTGATCCACGCTGCATGACTGCTAAGAGGGATTAACGAACAATGTTCGGTGTTTAAGCAACGCAGATGCCGGGAAGCATTTAAAAATACATCTGGGTTTGCTACGAGTTACTGATAAAACATTAATAAACTCTTTCCTAGTGACAGCGTAAAACCCGATGGACATAAAGGTGAGTAAATGATTAACAGTTTATAACTGCGCTCCCATTAAATGAACTTCAGTCCCGACCGCCCCATAGGCTCCAGCTGCACTTTAATTATTATCCAACCCACACTTTATTTCACCAAATATGCAAAATATACGGCAGAACTGCAGGTTAGTCTGAAAACCCGAGTACTACCTGAAGCCCAAAGTGTACCAACACACACGTATCTACCTACAGCGCCGTGCAAAAGTCTCAGGCCACCAGTAGATTAAATTTGTTTCTCTATAGGTTTAGCACCAAAAGTATAATGACCATGTACTGTACAACATACTGTCAACAACTACTTAAAAAACTTGGATTTGTCACTCTATAATCCTCCTTTCTTCTGATCTTCGTTCCAATCTTTGCGAGCTTTAGCACATCTTAGCCTTTTCACCCTGTTCCCCTTCCGAAAACGTGGTTTCTTGGCTGCTACCCCTCCAAAAAGACCATTCCTGATCAAGCTTGGCATCCCGACATCAGGTATCAGTGAGGAAAAGGTGGCATCGGTGCATCCCTACCACGTGCCATACAAACAACAACAACAACAAATGCAACAAAGAGATTTTGGGTTGTCCAAGTGAAATCTGAGCAACTTATATCACTTCAGTTCCTACTGAAAAAGTGCCAAATGCAAAACAATGCACATCTTACACATGATGTCTCCTGCATTTAAAAGAAATGACTGGAAATTTGTAAATTAAATTTGTATTGTATTGTAACCGACATGAAATATGCCTTTTTTAATTCTGAAGAATAACAATATAAATAAATATATACAAATAACGTGCACTCATTACACTTTATGCTTATGGGACCAGCCCCCTGGTGTTCAAAAAATGCAACTGCATCAGATGGCGTAATAAGCAGAACGCACAAGACTTCGTACATCTCCATGATGCACATGTACCATCACACCCCTAGTTAACATCTCGGCTTCTTGATACAACCTCAGCTAGAGCAAGGTGACGTCGATACAGTCATGCTGGACCAATTTAGAGCAGCCCATTGACCTAACGCACATCTTTTATACAGTTTTAAACGTGACAGGGTCCACAGTAAGCGCTTGTAGATGATTTTCATTCCAAAAAGCAGCATCGAGCTCATAATCGTTCATGAGCCGATGCTGACTGGACCATAAAGCGGAACAATACGGAGAGCGGGTAAACACTGGGCTAACTACAAACAGCTGAGAGATTTATAACACGAGTAAACAACAGAACCAGAACAGAGACAACGTGCCGCGCTATGCCAGAGAGCAGAACGACCAGCCCTGCTAGTGCTTCGTGTTTTAAAGGACTTCTGGCTGCACCGAGACCCCGTAATCCAAATAAAGCAGGTAGCTATCCTCTGAATCACCAGCTGTCAGGATCTAAGCTGGAGGCCTGCAGGCAGGACACACTCCCACGGGGAGCTGAAATGTTACTTGTCGCTCTGTGTGTGTGTGTGTGTGTGAGGTGGAGGGAGGGGGTGTTTTGGGTGCGTACGCTCTCAGCGGGTCTCTGGACATGCTGTATATGCCAAACGGGTGACTCAGAGAGCCAGCACCCAGAGAGCCGGTGAGAAAGGGCTCCTGCAGGAGACATACCAGAGATATCAAGACTGATGTCGGACGTCTATTCTCCATTTTCTCTGTTTCGTTCTCCCGATCTGTCAGTCAGCTCTCGTTAGATCTGACAAGTCAAAGAACTGTGGCGAGGCGAGAGAGAAACGCATCTCTTCACAGCTTAGGTCCCAGCAGGAGCTAATTACCGGACGCTTTAGAGTGTGGAAATGTGAAGATAACCACAGTGGAAGGACGACTCCAGAGCATACGGCACCGGTCACACTGTCTTCTTGGGCTTAATAGAACCAACGATTATCTTTACAACACCAGTCCTTTTTGTCTTAAAAAAAGATCTGTAATACTGATGGGTCTGCACAATCCCCGTTCCCACTGTATGATGGTCCATCCCAGATCCTCCGAGCCCAGAGAAGCCGACGCCCCTTCTGGACATGGTTATAACATAAGGCTTCTTTTTAGCACAGTAACGTTTTAAGTGGTATCTGTGAATGTAACTCTGTATTGTAGAGCTTGATAAAGGTTTGATAAAGGAATCCCTTGTCCATGTGGTTCTAGCAGCTATTGATGAAGGACGGTTCTTGACGCAGTGCCGTCTGAGGGAGCGGAGATCACCTCTCTTCAAGGAGTGAAATTCCTCCAGATTCTGAATGGTTTAATGATATTATGCTCTATAGAGGGAGAAATATATAAATCCCTTCTAGTCTTTCTTTGAGGAACATTGTTTTTAAAGATTTCAATCATTTTCTTAATCATTTGTTGATAAACTTGAGATCCAAATTTGCTGTTTAAAATCACATCATCATTTAGTTTATACCTCATTACTAGCCCTAAATTGCTCCAACTTTCTTTGGAATGTGTTTACATTTACATATTTTAGGAACATGTAGACCATTTGGACTGAAGGTCGCCTCTGAACCGCAGGTGGCAGTGGGATTAATCTCGCAAACTCAACACCGCGTCGGTTTTATATTCGCAGCTCTATTTTAGGAAGCGAAAATCCTTTTAATTAAAGGTCATTCATTTGTGCCTTGGAATAAAATCTACTCTAAAACGCTTCGACATGGAATGCATGGTCAAACCGTCGTATGAGGTCATGTGAAATATCCAGCCTCGGCTCCGCTCAGAGCACTGGAGATTTCACAGGTCACTGGTCCGGAGGCACGCAGGGTGAACAGGGATCAGGACAGGGATTTAGGAAAAAAGCACCGGTTTGACGGACGATACACTCAGCGTACTGCAAGTACAACATCTGAAGCCCGTTCTGAAGACTGAGGCTAACGAGACGGGTTACTAAGCATGTGAGAGAGTCACACAAAAACATTCTCACGGATCCTCAGCTTTAGCACAGTAACGTTTTAAGTGGTATCTGTCAATGTAACTCTGTATTGTAGAGCTTGATAAAGGTTTGATAAAGGAATCCCTTGTCCATGTGGTTCTATCAGCTATGGATGAATGACGGTTCTTGATGCAGTGCCGTCTGAGGGAGTGGAGATCACCCCTCTTCAGTTTAGGCTTTTAAGGACTGAAATTCCCCCAGATTCTGAATTTTTCTGGTTTAATGATATTATGCTCTGTAGAGGGAGGAATGTATAAATCCCTTCCAGTCTTTCTTTGAGGAACATTGTTTAAACATTTCCCATTTCCTCACACATTTGTAGATAAACTGGAGATCCTCTGCTCCGATTTACTCCTCAATTACATCATTATTTAGCCTTTTCACCTCTTTACTGGCCCTAAATTGCTCCCATCCCAACTTCTTTGGAACGTCTTACAGGCCTGAAATGCTGGTTGTTTATTAGCCATAAAACACTACTGTCTGTGATGAAACAAAACTCACACATTCCTATAAACCATATCAGCGTGTTCTCTTTAAGCCATACTTGCTGCTTAGGCACTCCTCAGTGTGTTAACCTTAAGGCCATTGTCTGCTCAAGAGTGTATGTGTGTGTGTGTTTTATGCATTTTGGGCCTTACCCTCTGAGATAGCGTGAGGCTTGATGATGCAACAGGTACAGTCGGAGTATTTGGCGGTGTTTGCAGGGCCATGACCTGCTGTAGAAGGAAAGAAGAACTCCAGCTCCTACATAAGAGAGAGAACTAACTAAGCTAGTGTGAAAACAGAGTGAGGGTGTGAGGGTGAGCCCTGTGAAGTGTGTGTTGTGCTGTGTTTTCCTGTTTGTCTGCTGAGCATTTCGCAAATCAGCCATGCTCTGAACCGTTTCTTAACCAGAGCGTGCTGATTGCCCTCCGATGCTCAGCAGGTGCGCTGTGATGAGCCGCCGCGATCTATTGGCTGGGCCAGAGCTGAGGGACATCGGCGCAGGCTCGCTCAACCGCCACCAGACGCCGCCAAAGCTGCCCCAGGCAAACAGCAGGAAAGCAAAGCACCACACACACTAGGAAATACCCCAGCAGAAGGAGAAAATACAACACTAAGCATTGTGTTAAAGTGTTTTAAATACCCTCGCTGCAGAAGCTAAAGAGTCGGACCCATGGGCTGCGTTTTTGGTGTTGTCTGTTCCAAACTGGGCACGCAGGCTGCCGGGAGCATCTTTACACGCCACGGCGGAGTCGGTGGGACCCAGGACCTTCCTCCAGGCGGACACGGCTTCATCTCCCATCAGCTCCATGACGATTACAGGACCGGAGCACACAAACTGCAGCAGGTTACTGACCAAAGACATCATTAACATCATTTCAGTATTAAGGCCTTTCACACACACACACACACACACACACACACACACACACACACACACACACACACACACACACACACACACACACACACACACACACACACACACACACACACACAAAAAAAACACAGGTCAACTTATGAAAAGGTACAAGCATATATCAACGAAACTCAAGTCCGAAACTGAGGGACCGAGACGCTGCGTAACATGTTTCATTTCTGTTCTCATTTCTGCATTAAAATCAGGCTGACCAATCAGAGCTCGGTCGCCGGGCAGAACAGCAACATCAGGAGCTTATAGGACGAGCAACAGGCTGCCTCTAAAACATGGATATTAAAGAACAGATGTGGTGGAATAGAACTGAAAGGCTGGAGAATGATGGAGATAAAGCTCACAGGGACTGGATGGAAGCGTCTGATTATTTATCTAAGTGTCTGTTCATGATCACAAACACAAACTAGAAGTTAGAAGTTTTCTCTCAACAGAAGTTTGAGAGAGAAAGTGTGGATGAACATCAGGCCACATTTTAAAGCCAACGTTTATGCCAGCGACACATACAGGGGCATCGTTAGGCTCTTACAGCGCCACTGACGGGGAACAAAATGCTGCAATGTCGTCCAAGGTGACTACCAGGTGTCACATACGTCACAAAATGCTGACGCGTGCAATAGGGTTTTTTAAAAGTTCATAAGAAAGCCTGGAGCAGCCCCACCAGACGAGTGAATCATTCACCAAGGAGAGACTTACTTGAAAAAAGCCTTGGACTGATGTTCCATGTAAAAGTCCGCCGCCTGCTTCCTGTAAGAAAGCCATAAAAGTACACACGGTTAATCAGTGATCCAAGTCCCGCTCGCTTCTACCACCAGCATCTGCTGCACAGACACCCCAGACCCATTCAGGACTCAGTCTGGACTCATCGGGAAAGCTTCATCATCATAACAGTTTACTGAGAATAAGCAGTCATTGCATTAAGCGTTCTCCCAAGAGAAACTCGACCTAAAGCAACGCACGATTCCGCACGGTAAGCCTTGTGGTGGAACACTCAGCACTTTCCATTTTCCGACAACAACACGGGCGCTACGTCTCACTCCTGCCAGATAAAGGCGGCCTTAAAATAACCCATCGGCAAACAGTTATAAACAGAAAAACACTTTGTAGGAGCAGATAAGAGATAGAAATAGATAACCCACATCAGCAGGGTTGTGGCAACCTCGGTCAACACCCTCAAGCTCACACGCCTAAGCTCAGGGGGCTGCAGAAACTGGATCTGATAGAATCGGACCGACTGTACAGAACAAGTCCTTCCCAGGGAAAGAAAAATAACACGCCTGTAGGTGTGAAAGTAAATGTACCCAATACTGGAGTCAAAGTCAGGTTTATTCCATAACGCTTCTTATGACAGAGCAGCTTCACCATTTTAGATCATCTTCTATTATCTAAGCCCAAATCGAGTAAGCCTAGGGCGACAGTGGCAAGAAAAAACCTTGTTAGGACCAAGACTCAAAAAGGGACCCGGCTTAGAAAAGAACGAATTAAACCAGGTTATCTAATTAATAAGATTCCAAAGGCAGCCGTTTCACAACATCTTCCCGACGAAAGCTTATCGAGACAATTTAATGGCGCCTCCTTTATTACGATTCTTGCAATCGGCACAAAGTACGATCGATAAATAACCTCAACAAAACGCTTTACACAGGCAGAATTCCTACAGATTTCACGTGCTGGCTAAATATCACACACAGCTATCTGTACCGACTCACAAACCTAGAGTGCGTGAGCACTGCTCTTGATAAGCGAAGACGTGTCAACAGATATTAAACTGTTTGCCCAGGTTAATGAGGCACGACTACTGAAGGCTGCTAAGTGATTATTGCAAACGCGAGTACGAGCTGTTTAACGTCCACCTGATCTGCGGTGAAACCAGAGCACATTAATGGATGAATTTCCATCCCGTGTATGACCTTGCCAGCCAGCTCTCCCCTCCTTCCTCGGCTGGGGTGCCTCTTCAGTTCAGTCTCACACAGATCAGAGCACATTTAAGGAGCTAAGGTAAGGTAATTCCACAGGGTTCACTACTTTTTCTTGCATCCTATGCACTAATGTACCTGTGAATACAGATTGTCTCCCAAAACCTGAGGATCTCTGGGCTTTCACCTAAAACACCACTTAATAATCCGACCACAATCAGATTTCTGTAGATTATTCAAGCGGATCAAGGTCTCAAAATCAGATTAACAAATCTGGGATCTGGCAACCCCGGAATTAAAAGCAGCACATGTGAAATTGCCACCAAAGACTTTTTGGGGGACTCTGAGATGAAAGTCATTTCTATAGTGCTCTTTTTCAAAGCAAATTTACAATTTTATATCATCTTCTAATATCTAGGGCCAATCCCAAAATGAGCAAGCCTAGGGTGACAGTGGCAAGGAAAAAAAATCCCTAACCTTTATAAGGAAGAACCTTGTTAGGACTCAAAAAGGGACCCGACCTGCTTGGGCGGCTTAGATGATATATGAAATAATTAAACTAAGTTATATCATTAATACGTTCATAATAACAGCTGAAATAAATATTAACCAAGAGAACATATTTAATAATATAATAATTAATTTAGAATAGAACACCAATATTAGTCCGGTACGCAGAGTCACTGTAGACAGATGCAGTTAATGCTCGGGGAAATGAACAAATGGAATAAAATAATATACAAAAGAATAATAAAATAAGTGAGCTTGAAGTGTACGTCCTCCTGTGCTTTCTTTTGGCGCGCTTGCCCCACGGGCACTGAGGGAAACTCAAACGCCGGTGCCATGAATCGATCGCAGGGAGGCGTTCAGGTTTCGGATTTGGACAGACGCTGATCCACCCATTTGCCGTGCAGCTGAATGGGAGCTGATGTTTGCTCTGTTGTTGTAATGCGTTATCAGATGAGCCTCTTTATGTTTGTTTAAAGCAGCTTGCCCTAACTTGCAGCAGGGCAGGAGGAGTAACTACTTAAGTAACTGTCTAACATTCAGTACGCGTGTTTAAGTGGAAAAATGAGGGACGGCCTTTTTTAGATTGTTTTGCATGACGTCTTTCCTCTCTGGCGTAGCCTAGCAGGTGTCATGATAACCCCTGGTCTATGTTGTACGTGACGTTAAATGAACACCACGGCTCCTCCTTTGTCCTTGGATTGTGTCCACAGCAGAAACAGTGTCAGGTCAGACCCCGTCTTATGAAGAACTACACAGAAAACAACCATTACTGCAGTTCTGCTAATGCAGCCGAGCGCCTGACGTAACAGGAACTGAAGGATTTGTGGTTCCTGTCTCTCTGACGAGCGCCACATTCCCCCAGAAGGTGAGAACGAACGAGCTCGCCTGTACTGCCAGTGATCTGTCACCTGACAAAGCGCTGTGAGAACCAGCCTCTGATATCCCTCTGCTTTCCCGTCTACAGCCAAAATACATCTAATGGGAGGCTTGATCACAGTTACTAATTTAACTCACATTCATTACATCCTGTCCCATAATTACAGCGCTGCAGAGTTTATTATAGCACGGTTAGCCTATAAAGAACAGACATGTACTTATTTCAGACCCTCTTACACACCAGTCAGCCATAATATTAATCCCACTGACGTGTCAAGTGAACAACACAGACTGAGAGCAGATTAAGATTTTTTTCCATCATACAAGAATAAAAACAAAGAAAATGGAAACACTAAATTAGTTTGCAGTTCACTTTACATTATATGGTATGAATATCAAAGAATAATGCTGTATTTCATCATAGATTGAGTAAAATATGACATTACATTATATATAGCCAACAATGTGTCCTTCGACAGCTCTTTGGTCTTGAGTTTGGAGTCTGGCTGTTTGAGGCTGTGGACAGGTGTCTTTTATACAGGTAATGAGGTCAGACAGGTGCCATTAATACAGGTAACGAGTGGAGGACAGAAGAGCTTCTTAAAGAAGAAGTTACAGGTCTGTGAGAGCCAGAAATCTCTTCTAGCCTACTTAATCTATTGGACAGCCTATGAATTGGAGAAAATGTGGCTTAGACTTTGGTTCTAACGCCGGAAAATCTCACTGATTTTCGTCTGTTGGTAGAACAGTAAGTGCATCTTAGTAATCAGACCCATTTTATTTACTGAATGGACATAACCTTTCTTTATTAATAAATCAAAGCTTATCAATTGATATAATTGTTTATTATCACCTGTATAATGAACGGTTATTGGGAAACCCTGCTCCTCGACTGTAGGACCTGAAGGCCGTAGTCTGATGATGATCCATGACTTACCAGGTTAGCTTGGTCATTTTGGCTTTGGTGACGATGAGGCCGGAATCATAAATCATCTGAATAATGTGTCCCACTTTGGTCACTGCATCCGGCTTTATCATGGCCAAGGTCCTGCGGAGGAGGAAAGAGGAACTGTAACATTTTAAAGCCAGCGTTAGAGCAGCACACACACAGTTCCTCCCATCTACTACTAAGTGTCCTGGTACGGTGGCACTGCCCTGAACTAGACAGTTGGTGCAGCACTTTTTTGGCCACCCCCGCCCGCCCGCCGTAACACAGTGCTGCATAATCGAGCACGCCACACCGAGGGTGCCAGAGCACAGCGAGATGGCAGGCAAATGCCAAGCAGTGAGGCAGAAGCGCTTAATGTTAAAGGTCAGCCAGTTTAATGCCAAGTTTTATTAAAGTGGAAGTGAGGGTCGACATTCGGAATTTCAAAGCTCATTCCATCGACGTCTAGAAACGCTGTTCTGCACAACTGAAGAGATGTGTTAATCCCTTCCTACTGTTCATGATGACAGGGGTTCGAATAACTCTCCATGACTCTCTATGATGCATTTCCCCCAGATTCATTACCTCCAAGCCACACATTGAGGCTTCAGAGCTGGGATGAGGTTCTGGTTTTTGTGTACAGCGTGTTTTCCCTCCAAACGTACCACTATGCAGTCATGCACACTTATCTCATCTCTGCAAACAACTGCCAAACAGCCAGGTGGGCTGCTGCAGCCACGTCGCTTCAGTTTTCATTTCCTTTACCATTGCATGCTGTGCTCTTGGTGTAATTTTTTAAATCGGGAAATAAGCCCAAATCTGAATTGGTGAATTTTATTAAACCAATCAAGAGGTCACAGAGAGTGTTTAAAAAAAAAAAAAAAAAAAAAAAAAAAAAATCTGTCAAGAAATAATAAATAATAAATCATGTATTTATTAAACAATAATACTAATAAAAATGTATATACTAAATAATAATAATAATTATAAATAACATAAGTCATGAACATTATTATTAATAATAATAATAAATAATGCATATATTGAAAAAAACTAATAATAATAATATTATATATTATATAATAATAATTATAAGACCTGCATATATTAATTAATAATAATGCATATTTTAAATAATAATAACACTGTACATAATAATAATAATAATAATAATAATACTGTATATATTAGATAATAATAATAATAATAATAATAATAATAATAATAATAATGTGTATATTAATAATAACAACAATAATAATGTATATATTACAATAAGGTCCTAAATAAATTAATTAATAATAATGCATATATTAAATAATAATAATACTGTATATTAAATAATGATATAACAATAATTCATATATTAAATAGTAATAATAATAATAACAATAATAATAATAATAATAATAACATATATATTAAAACACAACAACAGAAAAACACAAAGCAACTACACTGTAGAAACAAGCCCAAAAACCCTGCAACCTGCAACTACCAATACTTGTAAGCAACTTCATAGCAAAATAAGCCCAAAGTTGCTTAGAACAGGCTTCCAGGACATTTGTGTTTGTGTTTGTGTACTGATAAAACCAATTGAAATCAGAGTAAGGGGACACATGCGCTGAGAAATACAATACAAGCTAAAAAAGCTCTTTAGTAGATTTCTTCCTCCTGATTTGTAGATTATAATCCAATCTGGAAAACCAGAGTATGCTGTTTACATGACCACTTGAATGATCATGCAAGTGCAGAAATGTGATTATGATATGATTATTAAGTGCATGTAAACACACTCTGATTAAATCCAGAAAATCCCAAAAGGCCGCTTTGTCCGGCATCTGTATGTCCGACTAACAGAGAGCAGCCGTGCCATCCGCTGTCCATCCAGGATTCTAATAATTCTAATAATTCCATTCTAATAACTCATCTCTGTTTCTCAGACTGATATGCAGAGCACAGCTCCTAGGGGACGAACCCTGCCCTCACACATCGGAGCCATCTCTGTGCCACTACCTGCAGTTACAGCGTCAGAGGGGCGAGGCTTTGAAAGGGTTAACAGGCGACTTATTCGGGCTGATCGGAGGCGCTCGGCAGGCTGGATAAAAGTCTGAAAGAGAGCTCAGCCATTCATCGAGGCATGACAGCGTCACTCAGCACGCAGGAGAGCAGGTCAGCACCTGCTTACAGACGTCGATGGTTCCTCCTTTACTTTAGGAGTTATGAGACTGCTGCAGCTTACCAGCATTGAAGCCGGTCTCGACCAAAGTCGCCCCTAAACCCACGCCCACCCACTCGCTCCTGACGCCGTCTGGTTCTTATGTAACGCCACACAGACCGGAGTCTGTTACAGACAGCTCGATAAACTTATTTCACCATCTTTGAACTAAAGGCAGTGCAGAATATGGAGATCAGGAGCACCTCGGGGAGCCAAAGGACCAAAACAGGCCAGTTTTTCAGCAGGATAATGCTCGCCCAGGAATGTCTCTGACAGATTAGAACACTTCCTTGGAAAGGCCGGTTGCCAGATGTATCGCCAATCGAGCATTTATGCCTATATGATATCTAGATCTAGTATCTAAAGCAACAGGGTAACTAGAGCCAGCTTCTAACTGTTCTAATATTGTAATCACTTACATATACCATGGTTACATGCATTCCTTAGACATTAGAATGATTAGACAGTTTGTTTAATGATATTTAGAACTGGATTAAGATCAGAGCAGATTTTGTGAGTGATTACTGCAGGAATTCAGGTCATGATAAATGAGGGCTTTATTGGGAGGGGTCTGGAGCTCTACCTCTCTTTCTTGCTGCCCAGTTTGCTGGCTGTATACTGGTCCCCATAGTCGATGAGGTTAAGCTGGCGGGAGAAGACGACGACGCGGTTCCCCACGAACAGATCCTCAGCATGGAGGTCGTCATACTTGGTCCGTCTTAGGAAGGTCCTCTGATTCTTCACGTCAAACTAAACAGGTGAGAATTAGGGGAGGGGGAAATCAGGAGAGGCTGACAGGTGCCAGAAATGGGACATTGGTTGCCATTTCGTATCTAATAAGAAGCCAAGCCTAACATCTCCACCTGAGCGTCTTTTAGGGTAGTAGTATGAGCTGGTAGCGGCGGTAGGGAGCGGCGCTCCGGGGTCGTAACCACTCGGCCAAGGAAGGCGAAGCTTTCCTCTTCCTGCGTAAGGCGCAACAACAACAGCGTGAGCTCCGCAGACCCTGACCTGTTCGCTGGGCCAGGCAGCCCTGAACGGCTCAGGCCTGACCCCCAGCCATAGCCGTTGCAGATGGGTTTTCTGGTTCTCTGGGTCCACAACACGGACCCGGCAGGAGCCTGTTGTCCCTTCGGGGCTCTCACGCGGTCGCCCCATATGCAGCTGCTGCTACCGGTTCCCTTCCTAACCAACACACAGCTGAGGGCATCTCCCCGCGGGAGCCGCGACGCTCTCCACGACACGCAGCCAAGGCCATAGATCACCCCACAGCAAGACAGAGTTTCGGACCTGCAGACAAAAGCAGTTATCTAAAACAACTACCCCATCTGTGAGCTGGCTGTTACATGACGTCCAGCGGTACACTGCATGCTTGCGTGACTAAGCCACTTTTCAGAAATAAGCACTTCTTATGCGGTCTTCTTATATAAACCATGTCGATACACAATCCGAAATAATAAGCAGAAACTGGTTACGAGGGTTCAAAAGGGTATAATTTGGGTTAAACCGTCAGTGTTGGTGGGCTCTCACGCAGCCCTTAAACGGGGAACATGCACCGCGGTCTCTGTCGCCAGCCTGTATGAAGCAGGAGCAAAAGTTTGATTTCATTACAAATCATCCAATTTAAGACGAAGCTGAAAGCACCTTCGAAAATAATAAGGTTTATTATTTAAATCCCTTGTCTTTTCGCAAAATTAAAACTCTAAGCGCCTTTGCCTTTTGTTTACACAGCTAAGGTGATGCGAAAAACCTAAATATTCGGACGCAGCTTACACTACACTGAATGCGATTGCGAACGACAAGCTTCCAACCTCAGCTCTCACCCTTGCCAAGCTTAAAATGTGCCAATGTCCTGCCAGTAATGAAATTCTACACCGCCAAGCCTCGACAAGCCTTGTGACGAATTAATGACAGGAACCGAGGTACCACTGTATTTCTAGGGCTGCTTTGAGAAAATGCCCCTATAAATAACCGCCTTAAAAATGTGACTACATGCAGTAACAAATTCGGAGTATCGTAACCATTTTACCGCTGTGTCTACGCACAGAGGGGCGACTACTGCAGGTAGAAGCAGCCACAGGAGCTTATGGTCCATCTAGAGAACGTATTGATTGTAACACAACACAGGACGGATACTGGATCAGGCAGACCCACAAAAGTTGCTCATCTAGTACCGACACTCACTGCCACTCACACTTGGAGAGCCTTACAGAGGCTTAGTGGTCCCAGAGAACGAACATCATAGAAACCTAACCTGAACATACACAACATTAACATAACATACTAAACACCCTGAGAGCAGAACGGCTGACCGAGCTTGGCCCTCCTCACCACAATACTTTAACATACAGCTGCATCCAAAAGTCTCAGGTCACTAGAACACGCTGGCATTATTCCTGGTGCTACTGTACACCGAGATATTTCTGATTGGAGACCAAACCAGGCGTTACCGCACAGATACTGTATATTTAACAGGATTAAGGAGGTTTAAAGCAATTATCCGATTACTCTCTGCATCTTTCCCAAATTAATCCAGAGGGTCAATGCAGAATTCATGTTTTTGCAAAGGCAGCCTTGAAACCATACGTTTCTGGTTCTGGCCTGTTATTAGTGTCGTCCTGAATGGTTTGTAAACTAATATTAAAAAGATTCCGAGATGAATATCAGTATATCACTAAACAGAATTAATGCTAAACTAATAACAACTTCCAGTCCTGACAATACACAGTTAATGCTTGTAATTAATAATTACTAAGAGTCAATATTATTGGATTATATAAGTACTGAACAGCGGTCTGGGATCTGCAGACTGTAAGGACCTTAATACTGTTTGTCTCTATTAGAAGGACAACAGTCTGTACAAGTTGCCATTACAGTGCTTGCTATCCCTTACACAGCTTAAGTATCATTTGTGAACGTAACGTGCAGTACTGTGCAAAAGTCTTAGGCCACCATTAGATTTGTTGTTTTAAAAACTGTACAGTGACCACATAATTATTCCCCAGTCTCTTTATTCATTTATTTATTAAGATACGAACTGAAAATATCGGAAATATGTGCAGAACATACAAAAAAAGAACATTTTCAGAACGAAACGGCTTCTACAGTCAGCATTCAGTAGGGCTACGGTAAAAAATAACATAAAAACAACACTATATACATCACTGGCACTATGCACACCTTAGGTTTTCTGATGTAATCTTCTGGTATATTGTTACACATCCCAGAGTTCTTCTTTAGATTATCTTTAGATGTTGCTAAAACAAAATCGAATGGTGGCCTAAGACTTTTGCAGAGTATGTATATGCCGACACCAGCACCATCACCGTACCACCAGCGCGGTGATCGTATGGTCCTGTTGCCTCTTGCAGCGTTTAACTAGAACCAGAAGATCCAGATAACGGCTGGGGCCTCCTGGCCACAACTGCCTTAGGTTGTACTTTTGAGTCTGTATTTTTTAAAATGTACCGGTGCAGGTTGTTTTGGATGAGGGTATCTGCCGAATGCCTGACAGCCAAACAGGCTTTATTTTTGCTGATTTCAATATAAAGTCCACATGTTTTGATCCATCTCTATGTGACCGCCTCTAAGCAGCATGCAAACTCAGCATGGCAAACACTGAAGGCTCCTGGTTTTGAGCGATGGAGCTCCCAGCTTGTTGCTCTCGCCTGCTTTTCACCTTCACACTCGGCTGAGAACGTCCTTGAGGAGAAACATGGAGGAACGCGGGTGGGCCCGAGCTTCACCTCGCAGACTGCCCTCTGCTGGTGGACGGAAGCCTGAATGCAGACGCCGTCCTGGGATCCAGACAGAGCTGGTGCTGAATACTGATGAGAGACGTTCAGGGTGCGACGCTAACCTGAGGATACCAGGGTCACGTTCGGCCTATAGAATGCAACGCCGAATATCCTCTGACTGAGAGGTCATGTAATGGTCGACACGATGCAGCTTCTCGGCGTCTTTTCATTTAGGGAACGAGTTAAAGCCATCGAGACCAGTCCGGCCCAAAAGGAGGACAATTTAGGCACAGGGTAGCGCTTTATACAGCCGTGTGTCATCAAGGTGCAGTTTCCTGTCCGTTACCGGGCCCATTTCAAGCAGCAAAGCACCACCTTACCCCGGGGAAGCGCTTTCACACTGTGGAGTAACTCAGATGGAGTGCATGGAGGGGCCCTTCCCCCAACAGAAGGCCTATTTTTACCCCTCACTAAGCTGTGGTGGAGATAATATTGGCACCAACCGCCTGCTCTTCCCAAAAGAGCACAAGCAAACAACGTACACACTGTAGGGCGTCCTCACGCTCATCGTCTGAAACGTCTGGACGTACAAATCCAAAATCAGGTGCTTTACTTAGCACTTTAAGAATAACTACAGAAAAAAATATATATATTCCACATTCTGCACACAGCAATTCGCTCACGATTAACTCTGACATGCCGAAATAAACACAATCCTAAACAACAAAGGACTCTTCAGAGGGACCGGACTCCAACATGACTTGTCAGTTCCAGGAAACATCTACTTCTCTACTGGATAACATCCACACACTGCTGTCCATGATTCATCACATTCCATATCGGTGTCAGCTAAAACCACAGACACTTTTAGGAGACGGCCTAATAACGAGGCTCTGTGCAGAGTCAGAGACACTGGCTGTTTAAAGCGAGAACCATAGCTAAGATTAGACTGAGTTATATAGCACAAATAAATAAATCATCTAGGCCCACAGCTCGAACTGAGCAAGCCCAGGGCGACAGTGGAAAGGAAAAAGTCCCATTTACATTTACAGCATTTAGCAGACACCCTTATCCAGAGCGACTTACAATTGGTACAGTCTTACAGTACAAGCAACTGTGGGTTAAGGGTCTTGCTCAAGGACCCAACAGTGGCAGCTTGGCAGAGGTGGGATTTGAACCCTGGACCTTCTGGGCCAGAGTCCAGTACCTTAACCGCTAGGCTACCACAGTCCCGCTAGGCTACTCCCCATCGTTATAGGGAAGAAACCTCATCAGGACCACGACTCGGAGAGACCTGGTATGGTAGAGCGGCTTAGATGCTATATGTGAGAATGAATCCAGGTTAATCTAAGTAACACGTATGTAGTAGTGATAAACCCAAATAATAATCAAGTAATTCAAATGATCATATATGTATACACCCATGGGGGTCAGGTCCCTTTTTGAGTCTTGGTCCTAAAAAGGTTTCTTCCTTATCAGGTTTAGGGATTTTCCTTGCCACTGTCGCCCTAGGCTCACACATACTTGACCGTATCGCAGAGCCGCTGGGCTCATACTCCGGCCTAAGAGGCGAGCTGTGATAACGTAACGTACGCTGTGTCTCCTGCTTTGGTGGTCCGGGTTTACGTGAGGACGGGCGCGCGTCCGTGACTTAGGGGGTTTCCTCTATAAATCCGGCCCCTCCGACAGACCGGGAGGATCTTGCTTTCGTTCGTCGACGCGACAGCTAGAGGCCGGGACAAACACTTCTGGCAGTGACAGCGCAGGGTCCTGGTTAATATACGCGCCTGAGACGATCCAGAGCAAACCGGATAGAGCCAGGCTAATCTGCTACCCCTCACGCTCCAGAGTAAAAGATGGCTCATCCTCTCCGAGGCCTTCCTGGAAACCTGGACTTTCTCAGACACCCACTGTTCTCCTGTGCTATCAGTGTAAACATTTCACGCTGCTCGGACCGAGCCCGGAGAAAAAGATCAGCGTACACAGGACCAGAATGGAAAAGTCCAAGTGAAAGAGAGTATGGAAGGAAGGAAAGGCGAGTCCAAGTTGAGGGACAACCACCAGCCCGATTATCAGCGAAAGGCACGGGCTTATCTAATGACAGAATCGTCCAAGCTACACCTGGTGACACTGATGGATTACTGTAATGTGTTCGAGATAACCTGGGAATGTTAAACCCGCTCAGAGACCTCCTAGCCCCCCGGCCCACCTGTCATAACATAACAGAGGTGCAACAAGGACAAATAGTGGGTGAAAGGCGGAACGTGGCAACGTTTGAGTCCTAAAAGCCAAGCAGCGTCAACCGGCATCAGTGGTCAAGGTGTATATTCCTAAATACCCCAACATTACAGCCACAAAAACGAGCATTCAGTCTCAATAAATCCACAGCATAAATCTTCTGTATCAAAGGAAACCAAACCTCGAGCTCAGGGAAATGGAACATTTAGAACAGAATAGATTCACCTTCACCAAAACAAGCCTTCGATTCACACTGCCAACTCTTAAGTACAGTGGGGGAGCCACAATTTTAGCTTAAAAAGATTTATTGGTATACAAACAGTCTTATTGAAGGAAAAGGATGTCCAAAATCCTTGCTATTAGTATATCCTTACGCGTTTCCATTATTTTGTCCGTCTCATCTGTATTAAACTCATGAACTACCATTTAAAAGCACGGGTTCACAAAGCGGATGGAGATCATTTAA
>JAJAGP010003417.1:0-18099 GCA_025084515.1 Ancistrus triradiatus
CGCCAGTGGCTGTTTGGTTTCCCCGATGTACAATTCCTGGCAATCCTCCCGGCACTTACACTACACTACATTACTCTGTTTGTGCTGGGGGACCCGATCCTTGGGGTGGACCAGTTTCTGGCGTAGCGTGTTTTGAGGTTTGAAAGCCACTGAGACGCGGTTTTTGGCAAATATGCGTCTCAATTGTTCCGATGTTCCTGCCACATATGGAATCACTACTGGTTTACGCTTAGACTGCGGTTGTTTGTTCTCCTCTCGTCGATCTGCTGGAGCACTGATTGGGCGTCTTACCGGCCTTGACAAAGGCCCAGTTCGGATAACCACATTTGCCCAGGGCCTGGTTAATGTGAGATTTCTCTCCATCCTTGGCCTTAGTTTGGTATCTAAAGTGAGATTTTGTCTTATATTATTCAAACTTGTGATATTAATTAAAGCTGTTTAAATTGTGAAAAAATGTTATGCTGCTAGTATTGTGGAAGGCAAGGTGCTGTGGATCGTAGTCAGAATCATTGGCTATGGACAACAGAACCCAGTGTTTGGGAAATGAATGATTGCTAGGACGTTACATAACGATACATGAGCAGTTTCAACTTTGTTCAGTGAAATGGTGCCAATATCTTAGTCATGTCTATTTATAATAATCAGTTGTTGTTTATCTTAAGTCTTTCTTAATAGTTTTGTCTCATAGTTTTCTCATTTCTCTGCAATTTCTGTTCTAGAAATGAACAACACATTGTTGGAAGTCTTCTCCTGCTCTTTGTGTCCACTTTCCTTTACATCACAAAATTATCTCCAAAAACACACCAGGAGATGCCACAACGACACAACTGAATTTAAGACACAGATATCTGCACAAAGTAGAAACACCCGACAATCATTGCTTGGTACTCTCAGCACTAACAAACCAATGAAGAGAAAGACACATCAGTGCTCAGAGTGTGGGAAGAGCTTTAGTAGCCAACGTGACCTCAAGAGACATCAGCTTATTCACACTGGAAGGAGACCAAATAAATGGTCAGAGTCTGGGAAGAGATTCAATAATAAAGGTCACCTCCAAATACACCAACACATTCACACTGGAGAGAAATCTTATAAATGCTCAGAGTGCGGGAAGAAATTCACTGAAAAATGTCTCCTTCAGAGTCACCAATGCATTCACACTGGAGAGAAACCATATCACTGCCTACAGTGTGGGAAGAGCTTTATTACACACAAAGATCTTCAATTACACCAACGTATTCACACTGGTGAGAAACCACATCAGTGCTCCCAGTGTGAGAAGAGCTATAAAAAAAAGTCACAACTTGAAAAACATCAGCGCGTTCACACCGGAGAGAAACCGTATCAGTGTTCATACTGTGAGAAGAGCTTTTCTGACAAAGGTCGTCTCAAACTACACCACCGCATTCACACCGGAGAGAAACCGTATCAGTGCTCCCACTGTGAGAAGAGCTTTTCTGACAGGGGTAATCTCAAAAAGCACCTGCAAATCCACACTGGAGAGAAACCGTATCAGTGCTCACATTATGAGAAGAGCTTTTCTTTCTGTAGTTCTCTCAAAAAGCATCTGTACATTCACACTGGAGAGAAACCATATCAGTGCTCAGAGTGTGGGAAGAGATTCAATAATACAGGTAGCCTCCACAGCCACCAACGCATCCACAATGGAGAGAAGACATATAAATGTTCACAGTGTGGGAAGAGCTTCACTAATAAAGGTCACCTCCAGACGCACCAACGCATCCACAATGGAGAGAAGCCATATAAATGCTCACACTGTGGAAAAAGTTTTACTCAGAAAGGTAATCTCCACAATCATGAACGCATTCACACTGGAGAGAAGCCGTTTCACTGCACAGAGTGTGGGAAGAGCTTTACAGATGGTGGATATCTCAAAAAACATCAGCGCATCCACACTGGAGAGAAACCATATTCTTGCTCACATTGTGGGAAGAGCTTTTCAGACGCTAGCTATTTACGGCACCACGAACGCATTCACACTGGAGAGAAACCATATCACTGCTTACTGTGTGGGAAGAGCTTTATTGCACACAAATATCTTCAGTTACACCAACACATTCACACTGGTGAAAAGCCACATTGGTGCTCCCAGTGTGGGAAGAGCTTTAGCAGAAAAACTCTGCTTGAAGTGCACCAGCGCGTTCACACTGGTGAGAAACCGTATCACTGCTCAGAGTGTGAGAAGAGCTTTTCTGATATTAGTTATCTTAAAAAGCACCAGCTCATTCACACTGGAGAGAAACCGTATCATTGCTCACAGTGTGGGAAGAGCTTTGCTCACTGTAGTTCTCTAAATGCGCACCAGCTCATTCACACTGGATAGAAACCATATCTTTGCTCACAGTGTGGAAAGAGCTTTAGTATACACAGGGCTTTTCAATCACACCTACGTACTCACTCTGGTGAGAAACTGTATCCGTGCTCCAAGTGTGAGAAGAGCTTTAATCAAAAGATCTTGATGCATGCTCAATGATCCAAGTAAGAAAATCCAAGAAGTTGAATCTGTTCATCTGGACATAGATTTTGTTGGAGAAACGTTTCATCACTCATTTAAGTGACTTCTTCAGTCTCAGCAGTTGGAAAACTTCCCCAATCTTATATGCAGCACCTTTGCATAACGACTGATACCAGCACCATTGCATAACAATGGGACCAGTGATCAGTTTAATATGCAGATTGACATAGCCATTAATGACAATGGCCACGTGTGCCATTCACACAGGATTGGGACGCATCAAGGATTGGGATGCATCAGGATTGGGACGCATCAAGACGTTTTGACTCAATTTGGCAAAGATTACCTTAAACTCGTACGACAGTACGAACAAATGGCTCGTAAGATGGCTGATTACAGGAACCACCTGAGATTCAACCTCAGATGCAGACAGAATGGGATCACTCCTAAGAGTCTGCAAATGAAATCTTCAGTAAATGGCCACCGGGCTAACAAGATCCTCCAGAAGGCACAGAACCAGCTGCTGAATGAACGAGTGAGGCAAACCAACTTTACCATTGATGCTTTGAAATTCAGAGCGGAACACATCCGACAGAGACTTGCATCTTGTCTAGACGAGACCATCCTTCAACGTGTGATCAACTTCACAGAAAAGGCTCTGCTAGCACAACATGAAAAGTCTAAAACTAGGCAACAGAAGAAGTTTGATCTTCTTGCTGCACGCCAGAGACACCGGTGGACGGATGATACTCTCAAAGGCTGGAAGAGAGACGGAGGACAGACACAACCTGTGGGTGAAGAACTTGTCTGACAGACAACTCACCAAGGCGGAGAAAGACATATTGGCTAAGGGGCTGAATTTTGCTGTGACACTGAGGCAGGTACCACTAGTGGAACTGATTACAGCCACGGAAACAGCAATCCGCAACAACAACATCGCGGACATGGAAGCAGAACAACTGCGAATGAAAGTTTCAGCCTGCTTTAGCAATGTAAAGCCACCGCCGTCTAACATCAGCAGAGAGGAAAGGAATGCACTTACGACTCTCAGTAAGGATAATGACATCATCATTCTTCCAGCGGACAAAGGCAGGTGCACTGTTTTGTTAAACCAGACAGACTATCATGAGAAAGTTATGACTCTCCTTAGAGACACTAACACTTATGAGCCCCTGAAATTAGATCCTGGTAGTGGGTACAAGAAGAAGGTGATAGATTGTGTGAAGCCTTTAGAACAGGACAAAGCTATTGACCGGCCTCTGTACCACAGATTATACCCAGGGGAGGCTACACCTAGTCTGTATGGTTTACCTAAGATACATAAACAGGATGTGCCATTGCGGCCCATTGTGTGTATGATAAACTCAGTGACCTACAATATCGGCAAGTTTCTGGCATCGATCCTCAACCCATTGTTCGGCAGCACGGATAATCACACAGGCACTAATATCCTATTCAGGAACACCACCCAACCATTGGTTAAGATATGTGGATGACACCTGGGTTAAAATTAAATCTCAGGAAGTGCCACATTTCACCGGCCTCATCAACTCAGCGGACAAACACATTAAGTTCACCAGGGAGGATGTGAAGAACGGCAGGTTAGCCTTCTTGGATTGTGAGGTTGTGATTGGAGATGGGGGACGATTGAAAGTTGATGTTTACCGTAAGCCAACACATACGGATCAGTACTTAAGGTTTGACCCTCATCATCCACTGGAGCACAAACTAGGAGTCATCAGGACACTGTACCACAGAGCAAACAGCGTCCCCACTGACACAGCGGCCAAGGATGAAGAGAAATCTCACATTAAGCAGGCCCTGGGCAAATGTGGTTATCCGAACTGGGCCTTTGTCAAAACTGGTAAGACACCCTAACAGTGCTCCAGCAGATCGATGAGAGGAGAACAACAACCGAAGTCTAAGCGTAAACCAGTAGTGATTCCATATGTGGCAGGAACATCGGAACAATTGAGACGCATATTTGTCAAACACCGCGTCTCAGTGGCTTTCAAACCTCAAAACATGCTACGCCAGAAACTGGTCCACCCCAAGGATCGGGTCCCCCAGCACAAACAGAGTAATGTAGTGTACGCTGTTAAGTGCCTGGAGGATTGCCAGGAATTGTACATCGGGGAAACCAAACAGCCACTGGCGAAACGGATGGCACAACATAGAAGAGCTACCTCATTAGGTCAGGACTCTGCGGTTTACACCCACTTACAGGCCAGTGGCCACTCTTTTAAGGATGAAGACGTGCAGATCCGTGATAGGGAGGAACGATGCTTTGAACACGGAGTAAAAGAAGCCATTTTTGTAAAAAGGGAAAGTCCATCCCTTAACCGAGGAGGGGGCCTCAGAGTACACCTCTCACCATCTTACAATGGAGCCATCGCAGCCCTTCCCCAATCCTGTGTGAATGGCACACGTGGCCATTGTCGTTAATGGCTATGTCAATCTGCATGTTAAACTGATCACCGGTCCCATTGTTATGCAATGGTGCTGGTACCAGTCGTTATGCAAATGTGCTGTATATAAGATTTTTGAAGTTTTCCAACTGCTGAAACTGAAGAAGTCACTTAGATGAGTGACGAAACGTTTCTCCGACAAAATCTGTCCAGATGAACAGATTAAACTTCTTGGATTTAATCAAAAGACTCTCCTTGAAGCGCACCAGCGCATTCACAGCACACTCACAATGTTAGAGGAGCTTTAATAAAAAGTCAAAACTTGAAAGACATCGGTGCGTTCACACCAGAGAAAAAACATATCAGTGTTCTTATTGTGAGAAGAGCTTTTCTAATCAAGGTAATCTCAAAGTACACCACCACATTCACACTGGAGAGAAACCCTACCAGTGCTCCCACTGTGAGAAGAGCTTTTCTGACGGGGGTATTCTCAAAAAGCACCCGCGAGTCCACACCAGAGAGAAACCGTATCAGGACTCACATTTATGAGAAGAGCTTTACTAACTGTAGTCATCTCAATATGCACCAGGGCATTCACACCGGAGAGAAACCATATCAGTGCTGAGTGTTAGAAGAGCTTTACTGACTGTAGTTCTCTCAAAACACACCAGCTAGTCCACACTGGAAAGAAATATATTAATTTCTCTGGTCACCCTTTGGTCACCCATCACCTCCAGATTAGGCTGCATTGCTCTCCTTGCAGTTCTTCTTGTGACATAATATGTAATGTAAGAGTCCAGTTTTTAATCTAACCGCACACTCTTTTGTTCCATAAGAACAAGAGTTGTGGACAAATTGTTCCTGGGCCAGGTGAAACAACCTCATAGGCAGTTATCGAGGAGAAAATTCCTGACCTGCCTAGGGAAGTTGTGACACAGACAATAAGAAGATAGATGGATGTCTTTATTGTCATTTTGTATAGAATGAAGTTTTTGTTGGAGACATCCTCCAAATCCCATAGAGTACAATAACAAACAACAACAACAAAAAAGAAATTTTCCAATTCAATAAATATCTGAATAAAGTAAATGTACCGCATGTAAAGTGATTTGATTACAATGTTGAATGTATTATGCAAATGTTAAATACCTGAATGGTTAGTCAGCAAGATATCTGGCTCTCACAGACCTGTAACTTCTTTAAGAAGCTCTTCTGTCCTCCACTTGTTACCTGTATTAATGGCACCTGTTTGACCTCGTTATCTGTATAAAAGACACCTGTCCACAGCCTCAAACAGTCATACTCAACTCAACCATGACCAAGACCAAAGAGCTGTCGAAGGACACCAGGAAGAAAATTGTAGACCTGCACCAGGCCGGTAAGAGTGAATCTACAATAGGCAAGCAGGTTGGTGTGAATAAATCAACTGTGGGAGCAATTGTAAGAAAATAGAAGACATACATGACCATTGATAATCTCAATTATCAATCGCAAGATCTCATACCGTGGGGTCAAAATGATCATGAGAACGATGAGCAAAAATTCCAGAACTACACGGAGGGACTTGATGAATGACCTGCACAGAGCTGGGACCAAAGTAACAAAGGCTACCATCACTAACAAACTACGCCAAGAGGAACTCCGATCCTGCAGTGCCAGGCGTGCCCCCCTGCTTAAGCCAGTAAATGTCCAGGCCCGTCTGAAGTTTGTCAGAGAGCACATGGATGATTCAGAGTATGATTGGGAGAATATCATGTGATTAGATGAAACCAAAGTAGAACTTTTTGGTAAAAACTCAACTTGTGTTTGGAGGAAGAAGAATGTTGAGGATGAAGCATGCTGGTGGAAACATCATGATTGGTGCTGTTTTTCTGCAAAGGGACAGGATGACTGATCCATGTTAAGAGAAGCATGAACGGGGCCATCTATCGTGAGAGTTTAAGCTAAAATCTCTTTCCATCAGTGAGAGCATTGAAGATGGAACGTGGCTGGGTCTTCCAGCATGACAGTGATCCCAAACACACCGCTCGGGTAATGAATGAATGGCTGCGTAAAGAGCATTTTAAGGTTCTGGAGTGGCCTAGCCAGTCTCCAGACCTCAACCCCATAGAAAATATGTTGCGGGAGTTGAAAGTCCATGTTGCTCTGTGACAGCCCAAAAACATCACTTCACTATAGGAGATCTGCATGGAGGAATGGGTGTGTGCTACAGTGTGTGCAAACCTGGTGAAGACTTACAGGAAACATTTGACCTCTGTCATTGCGAAAAAAGGTAACAAAGTATTGAGTTGAACTTTTGTTATTGACCAAATACTTATTTTCCACCATAATTTACAATTAAATTCTTTAAAAATCCTACAATGTGATTTCCTGGATTTTTTTTCTCATTTTGTCTCTCATAGTTGAAATGTACCTATGAGGAAAATTACAGACATTTCTCATCTTTCTAGGTAGGAGAACTTGCACAATCAGTGGCTGACTAAATACTTTTTTGCCCCACTGTAAGTGAGGACAGGCTCAATGGTTGTACTGTATAAAGTCACTGGCAGCTGTTTTGGAAGTCGAGCCCTCTTCAAGCACCTCAGGAAGTAGTCAAGTCAGATTTATTTATATAGCGCTTTTTACAATGGAGCATTGTACAAAACAGAAAATGTAATTAGTTATTGATTAAGAGCACAGTGTCTATTAACAATCACTGAGGCCGTGTGTAGCATGAGACCCTCGGCAGAATTATCTATAGCAGCATAGCTAGAAAGAGGAGAACTGGTAGGTAACACAGCCAAGAGGGATCACGAGACATCGGCAACATCTCTGATCACCAAAAGGCACTTCGACTGTGAACCCCCAGCTCTGCCCTTAGTCTAAAACAAGGATGCACAGACTAGAAAATACTGTAGGTATTAAGGGATCAGCACTTTCTTGGTTTAAATCCTACTTAACTGACCGGTACCAGTTTGTTCATATAAATAATCTAAGGTCTAAGCTCTCAAAAGTGAAGTATGGCGTGCCCGCTTTTATTCTCTCTGTACATGCTGCCACTAGGTTCAGTTATTCGTAAACATGGCATTAGTTTCCACTGCTATGCAGATGATACACAGCTGTACATATCAGCCAAACCTAATGACAGCCTTACAATCAACAAAATTAAGGACTGTGTAAAGGAAATAAAAGACTGGATGTTATTTAATTTTCTCTTACTTAACTCAGATAAAACTGAGGTTCTATTAGTGGGATCCAAGGCTGTGAGAGACAGGTTGGCTACATCTATCCTAAATCTAGATGGCTGTCCAGTATTGCCCAGTCCGTCTGTAAAAAAACTTAGGGTCACATTTGATTCAGATCTCTCGTATGATGCGCCACATTAGCGAATTGTGAATTGGCGCACATTAGCAGCAATCATGCATCACTCGAATTGCTTTCTTTCAATTACGTAATATCGCAAAACTTAGAAATATCCTCTCTTTTAATGATGCAGAAAAACTTGTTCATGCGTTTATAACCTTATAACCACAAACTAGAAAATTTGATCATATCACTCCTGTTCTATCATCACTGCACTGGCTACCAGTCAAATTCTGCATTGATTACAAAATACATCTTATAACTTATAAAGCTCTACATGGCCTGGCTCCACATTATCTGAGTGAACTCTTAGAGTTTTACAATCCAACTCGTCTACTTCATTCGCAGGGCAGAGGACTTCTTTTAGTTCCTAAAATTGAAAAAGTCACAGCAGGGGGAAAGGCTTTCTCATACATGGCCCCCCAACTATGGAATAAACTTACCACTTTCGTTAGAGATTCAGAGACACTCCAAAGTTTGAAGTCTAGGCTAAAGACATAACTATTTACACAGGCTTTTGACTAGATTTAGACCAGGATGCATGGCTTGGGTCACTGGGGCCAGAGTCTGGAGTCATGTCTGGCCTGCCTGCCTTAGAATAAGAGCAGAGCTGGGGGTTCATAGTCAAAGAGTCTTATGGTGATCAGAGACGTTGGGTTGCTGTCTTCTGCCTCCCGTGGGGTTGCCAATGTTTCATGTGATCCCTTTTGGCTGTGTTTCCTACCAGTTCTCCTCTTTCTAGCTATGTTGCTATAGCTAATGCTGCCGGGGTCTCATGCTACACAAGGCATCAATGATTGTTAATAGACACTTTGCTCTTAATAACTAATTGCATTTTCTGTTTCCTCTCCGAGCTGTATTCCTGTGCCGGCTCCAGCCCCACACATGATGTTCATCTGCTGCAGCTCCACTCAAGCTGCTTCCGTCATCAGCTCCAGCCCCACCATACCCGGGCCATTTAATGCCGATGTGCATACTTCACATTTTATTCGAACTTTGACTCCATGACTTTAGTTTCGCTTTTAGATTTATCATCTACGCTGCCCAAGGAGGTTGGGTCCCTTTTTGAGTCTTGGTCCTCCCAAGGTTTCTTCCTATAACACTTAGGGAGTTTTTACTTGCCACTGTCGCCCTAGGCTTGCTCAATTTGGGATTGGACGTAGTTATTAGGAGATAATCTAAACTTGTAAAGTTGCTTTGAGACAATGCTCCATTGTAAAAAGCGCTATATAAATAGATCTGACTTGACTTGACAAGTCAAGATCAAGAAGACCAAAACCCACCTGACACTCTTCACGGACAAGGCAGGCAGGCAGGCCAGACATGACTCCAGACTCCGGCCCCAGTAACCTGAGCTATGCATCCCAGTCTAAATCTAGTCAAAAGCCTCCGTAACTAAGTATGTCTTTAGCCTAAAAATTTAAAAGACTTAAAAATTTGTAGAGTGTCTTGAGTCTCGAACTAACGTGGGAAGTTTATTTCACAGTGGGGGGCCATGTATGAGAACTCCTTTTCCCCTGCTGTGACTTTTTTAAATCTAGGAACTAAAAGAAGTCCTGCACCCTGCGAGTAGACGAGTTGGATTGTAAAACTCTAAGAGTTCACTCAGATAATGTGGGGTCAGGCCATGTAGTGCTTTATAAGTTATAAGAAGTGTTTTGCAATCAATGCGGAATTTAACTGGTAACCAGTGTAGTGAAGATGGAACAGGAGTGATATGATGAAATTTTCAAGTTTGAGTTTACACCTGGGCGGCTGCATTCTGAACTAATTGAAGTTTATTTATAGATTTACTAGAGCATCCAGTAAGTAAAGCGTTACAGTAATCCAACCTTGAGCTTATAAATGCATGAACATTAAAAGAGAGGATATTTCTAAGTTTAGTGATATTATGTAATTGAAAGAAAGCAATTTGAGTGATGTTGCTAATGTGCGCATCAAAGGAGAGATCTAAATCAAATATGACACCGAAGTTTTTTACAAACAGACTGGGCAATACTGAACAGCCATCTAGATTTAGCATAGATGCAGCCAACCTGTCTCTCACGGTCTTGGATCCCACTAATCCAATCTTTATTTCCACAGTCCTCAATTTTGTTGATTGTAAGGCCGTAATTTTTTTGACTGATATGTACAGCTGTGTATCATCTGCATAGCAGTGTAAACTAATGTCATGTTTACGAATAATTGAGCCTAGTGGCAGCATGTACAGAGATAATAAAAGCGGGCCATGCACTGACCCCTGAGGCACGCCATACTTCACTTTTGAGAGCTTAGATCATATATTATTTACACGAACAAACTGGTACTTGTTGGTCAAATAGGATTTAAACCAAGAAAGTGCCAATCCTTTAATACCTACTGTATTTTCTAGTCTGTTTAGTAAAACATTGTGATCTATAGTGTCAAATGCTGCACTTCAGTCTAACAGAACAAGGAAAGAAACACATCCATTATCTGAGGACATTAGTAAACCATACGCTAATTAATGCTGTTTCAGTACTATGATGGGGCCTGAAGCCAGACTGAAATGTTTCATAAATACCATTACTTTGGAGGTAACTGCAGAGCTGCTGCTAGATGGCTTTTTTAAAAGATTTTGGAGAGAACCGGTAGATTTGAAATTGGTGCATAATTAGATATCACACAAGGGTCAAGAGTGGCTTTTTTAATCAATGGTTAAAGGATTTGGGCACATAACCAATGGTAAATAATGAATTTAAATTAACTAAAATTGACTCTATAATACTAGGTATCACTTCTTTGAGTAAACGTGTAGGAATTGGATCTAATAAACACGTTGATGACTTAGATGAGCTGATCAGTGCGGATCATTTTCTGTGTAAGACGTCCAGAAAGGACAACTCAGGTGCAGCACAGTGATCATGATCCATTGTAAGATCTGCTGATGGATCTTCCAGGAAGGTGGGTTCAGCGGGTCTTTCCCTGCGCTGCGGTGTAGTAGGCACCCTACATCTTCTCCGACCTTCTGGTGTTTTTGATTCAACTAAGTGGTCTGGTAGGAAATGTCTGCCTCAGATCTTCGTATGCGGGGAAATGTTAAAGTGGTTCAGACAGATGTTTATTAGCCACCGTCTCCTGAGGTCACTCTGGCCTGGGAAGCTATGGAAACTTAAACTTACATTAAATTTCGCAGATGCCGAGCAAAGAGGTACAACAGTTTTTTTTGCGTGGAACTGCTTTGTCTTTTTTGGTAGATACATTTTTGATAGACACTCATTTTGATATGCTCTAGCAAAAACACATAACGTTTGTAGAAGGCTGGTGAATGGTAAACAATGCGACCGGAAATGTACGAGCTGTACTAATTGAAAATGGAAGCACGTCACGGCCAATGGAGCATTGTCTCAAAGCAATGTTACAACTTTATTATCTTCTAATATCTACATCCAATCCCAAATTGAGCAAGCCTAGGGTGACAGTGGTAAGGAAAAACTCCCTCAGCGTTATGAGGAAGAAACCTTGGGAGACTAAGACACAAAAAGGAACCCATCCTCCTTGGGTGACGTAGATGATAAATGTAAGAATGAAACTAGTTTATCTAAACTAATAAGTCATGGAGTCATAGTTCAAATAAAATGTAAAATATGCACATCAGCATTAAGTAGTCCGATACACAGTGTCACTCTAGGATCTTGAGTCTAAGCAGGAAAGTCCTTGGTGGAACTTCGTCCCCAGCCAACCGGAGGAGGGAGAAAGTTACTGCCCTCTGGTGTGGCCTGGGTATGGAGGGGCTGGAACTTGAGTGAAGCTGAAACGGATGAACATCATGTGTGGGACTGGAACTGGTACAGGAACACAGCTTAGAGAGAAAACAAAAAAAGTAATTAGTTATTGTTTAAGAGCACAGTGTCTATTATTTGGGATTGGACGTAGTTATTAGGAGATAATCTAAACTTGTAAAGTTGCTTTGAGACAATGCTCCATTGTAAAAAGCGCTATATAAATAAATCTGACTTGACTTGACTTGACTTAACAATCACTGGTGATGTAACACAGTGGTAAACATGCTCCTGTCCCAGCTTCTTTGGAACGTGTTGCAGGCATTACATTCAAAATGAGTGAATATTTCCAAAAATCTATGAAGGTTATCCACTTGAACATTAAATATCTTGTCTATGTAGTGAATTCAATTGAATACACGTTGAAAATGATTTGCAAGTCATCGTATTCTGTTTTTATTTGTTTTACACAACATCCAAATTTCATTTTTCATGTATGTATGTTTAAAACAATTATATTAGTGTGTTCAAATTAACCTGTATGCAATATAAACACCCATGACTCATTGTAACGTGCATTTTTTTTTTTTTTTTGACGAGATGTGATAAGAGGAACGTAGTAGCAGTACCGTGACCAGGTCATTTTACCGGGGCGCAAGCATCTTGCTAGCCAGTATGCTACTTAGGTATCATGTTGGCTGTTAAAATATCTTAAATAAAATAGAGTAAAAAATATTTTTAATAACATGGACAAAGATCAAAGTCAGATTAAGTTTTGGTATGACTAATACCCATTAATTGCTGTCCTACTTTAACAATAAAACTCAACAACAATTATGATATTGGTAAAGTGGGAAAGAAGAAAATCTACCTAATAAAACAAAGGTTGATAGGCAAATATATATTTTTTAGATTTTCTGATACAGTTCACAGTCCTGATAAGTATAAAATTTAGAAATCCTAAATAAAGATTTAGCTTTTTAAAACCTAAAAATCCTTTACCAAAAAGTGTTATGTCATTTTACGTATCATATTTTCCTGTGCTTCAATCACATCCGTAGATATGACATCACACTTATAAAACTTTAAACATTTATCCTCTGATATACCAAAGATTAATTAAACAGTTGTCTTGATGAGTAAAACACACTATGTGAAGATATTTAAGATCAAGCTGAAGTTGATCTATCTATGTATAATATTACACTTTGGCACATATTATAGCCATCGTATCCAACAAAAATCCCACTTTTAGAAACGTCTCCTACCAAAATCGCAAAATACTTTTATGGCTAACACCTTTTCATGTGTGATTGCAAAGCAAGACGAATTATCTCTGTTTACAGGTGTCATTTGGAGTGTGTTATTACACTGGTAAGTCAGTGAACAGGTAGGTAAGTAGAGGTGTAAGTATTACAGGTAACCTATTAAAATCTGTTTTAGAAACAAATAACAAAATGCCAAAGAAATTGAAAAGGTTCCAAGCCAAGAAACTGCAGTGGAAGGCAGTTGGTTCTGGTTTGGCAGATGGCATTATGACTACCAATGGGAGAGATGTTGCTACACTCTTTGTGCCAATAGAGATTTCAGTGACGGCATCCTTTAGCCAAGCAGATTTTTTCAGCAGACAGTCGAAACAGCCAGTGTGTCGCCAATTCACTCATGTTTTTGGCACACTTCAATGAGGACCAAAACATAAGTGAAGAAAAGCTAAACTTCATACTGACAGAAGGAGCCTAAATATACCATGATATCAGGCACAGATTAATGCTGAATAATGCATTCCTGAGCAGTTATTTACAGTTTGATGAGCTGCCTTCTACAGTCAGCACTGGCCAAGGTCAGTACACTGTGGTAAAATCAGATGCTCAGAGTGGTTTCTTGCTCAACAGTCCACCACCAGGCATGGAGCTGTTTAAAAACCTTCCAAGTCATCTGAACCATCTCATAAAAGAATATTCATATGCCCTTTTGATTGTAGGAGCTGTGGTGGTCAGATCACAGGTCACCGATCTGACATGCAGGCTGGTCCAGCTTTTCCTTCACTCATTGTCATTCCCTTCATGTCAGCAGTATGACCTTTTACCAGTTTTGAGATTTGAGAGAATGTCTCCAGAAAACAATTTAACCGATATTATTGAGACCAGTGGTGATCTTCACATTGAAAAGTCTGAAGTACAAATCTCACTAAGCACAAATCTGACTATATCCGCACAAATTGAGCATCCAACAAAAGCTGTCATAACAAAATTGAATAAAAGCAGAAGAAGAAAAGCTGCTTCAAAACTGAAAAACGTGCAAGATTTTCAAAAAGTAGAAGAACAATTGTTGAATGAAGAGATAAAAAGAAAAGAGAAAAGGAAAGATACTGACATAAAAAGATACAAAATTCAGTCAGCAAAAAAGAAAGAAAACATGAAACGAAAGAGATGACCTTGCTTTCTGGCAGAACAAAAAGAGTTTATTAGGCCCCATTACAGAGAGGACTCCGATTTCCACCTCAAACAGAAATACTGAACCAGGCATCATTACAGAGATAATATTACTATGCAGCAGAAACAAAAAGAGTTCATTATGCACTGTTACAGAGAGGACTCTGATTTCCAGCTGAAACAAAAGGAGTTAATCAGGCAAAGATATTGTGATAATATGGTTTATAGATCTAAACACAGGGAGCAAATGTCAGATCATTGTTTAAAATTGAAATACACCCACAACCCCAAAGCTTTGCATAACATAAGCTGCACTAAGCATATAACAGCTGCCCGATGAACAGGCAGAATTGCATGAGATTGTGAACCAGGTGCAGTCCCACAGCAGAAACCACACAAAATCATGCAAGAAAGGAAAGATACATTGTCGTTTTGGATTTACCAAACCTCCAGTGAAGTCCACTTTTATAACAAGACCAAGAAGGCAGAATCCTAATGAACCAGATTCCACAGTGCAGGCAAAAGACAAATTGTGGGAAAGAAAGTATGGGATTTGTTAAATGATCCAAAATTTTCATTTGAAAAGGATTGTGGGATATCGCTGTGATAAATGAATAACCCTAGAAAGGCAAAACAAAGAAATGGATCATACTTGCTGCTGTTGTTGGAGAGCTTTATGTAAAAGCTGAAGTGGACTCAACCAATGTGAGGAGACGAATCCATCAAAGATGAGCCAGGATGCAGCGGAGGATGGCAAGGAGACGTGACATAATAGCACTTCTCTCTAGCTTTGTAAATTTTCGAATCAGCTTATTTGTTAAACTGACTACCCATTTATATTTAGACTTTACAGTTGACTTTGTACGCCTAGATAAAGACCTAATAATATAATATTGTACAAAGTCTTTTTTTAACTTGCCCCTGAATAGTTAAAATGTAACACTGCACAAGGAACTGATCATTTAAGTATAACATAAGAAATCTTATTTAAGAAATCTTAAATAAGAAGCAAACACAAAACATGTCACATATTAGAAGGAACTTTAACGCTGGACATCAACAATTCACATAACACAATTCATATTTTAAATATAGTTTAATAAATAATTAAGATAAATACACTAAAAAAATACAAACCATTAATATTAATATGCATAATAAATATTAGTAAGATTATAAAATAATATTTAAAACATGCATTTGTTTGTACTGGATGAATGTCCCTCACAAGGATATGCACAAATTGCACTGACCTGACACCAGTCTTCAGGCTATCCAGAAACAGCATTAACATGCTGATCCAGATGCTACCTCGGCAAAAATCTCATCGATGGAGCCATGACATTGAGGTGCTGATAACAGTTTACTGGCTTGCCTGTGGAGACTCCTACAGGGTGACTGCAAATACATTTGCAGTCCCACTGGCTACAGTGTGCAGGATTGTCCACAGCGTTGTGGAGGAAATGATGACTATCCTTCACAAAGTCATTAGTTTCCCCAAACCACACGAGATGGAGGAGATGGGTGCTGGCTTTGTTCGCCTTGCTGGCCATGAAGCCTTCCGCTATGATGCTGGTGCCATTGATGGGTGCCATTGATGGGTGCCGCATAAGGATTCTTCCTCCTGCACAACCACAGAAAAATGTTATACCAACAGAAAGCTTTTTCCATCAGTGCTACTACAGGGCATCTGTGATGCTAAGGGTGCATTTCTGGATGTTTATATTGGTAATCCAGGATCTGTACATGATGCTCTCATCCTGTGGAAATCACCCATGTACCAGCAGGCCCTGTATTCACCAGCTGGGTACTTTCTTTGAGAAGATGGAGGATACCCATACCTGCATTGTCCTGTTGCCATCATGACACCATACCGCCAGCCTGTAGCAAGTAAGAACACTGTCTGTCTCATTAAACAGACACATGCGCAAATACTGGAGACACAGTGAGTTGTTACTTTGAAATATACAATACAGTTTCTCATTCAATTAACAGGCCAAGTTGAAGCCCAGTACCACAGGTACCATTCAAGAGGAAGGAGCATTATTGAGCACACCTTCAGAATCCTCAAGACGCGCTGGCGCTCCATCTTTTTGAGAGCCCTGGAGATCTGCCCTCTGTTTGCCCCAAAGGTGATTGGTGCCTGAGAGACCTGTCAGGGAATGCCATCTGAGGAAAGCTTGCTGCCCAGATTTCTGCTCCTCAAGAACTTCCTGTTTGAAAACAGGGACAAATATTTTTCGGCTCTTTCTGTAGCTTCCCTTTCTTTCTGCTCTTCCCTTGCCAATGCCTCTCTCTCTCCTCTTCCGTCTCTGTCTGCTCTACTAGAAAGTCTAGGAGAGCCTGACTGTTCCTGGGCCTCTTTCTCCTTTGCTGCCTTGCCCTTGCTTCTTCTGCATCATGGGCAGAGGCTGGTGTGCTGACTTTGCCACATGTAGTGGCAGTCAAGTTTGCTGCAACAACCAGGGGTGGACTAATTGAGTGCTGCCCCTGGAGTACAGCATCCATTGTGCTGTACCACTGCCAGGTGGCAGTCGTCACACTACCAGCCTTTACCCCGTTGCCTGTCGGTGGGTCCCTAAGCTCCTGAAAATAGGTTTTAATTACAGCACTGTGACTATGATTTTTAATAAATTCACAGTATTGTTGTCAATGTTAAGTTTCGTATATAGCCTGGCAAACTAAAGCTAACTAGTTTCTATAAAAAGAATCTCTACATATTACAAAGGAAAGAAACAGGCAGATTATGTTATATTTGCCTTTTAAATTGTTCCGCTTCTTTTTGGCCTGTCTGGCAGCTAATGCTATACCAGAAGTGGAAACAAAGTCCCTAGGCAAAACAAAAAAGAAACAGTAAAACACTACCAATTCAATAAGACATTAACCTTTATTTATGGAGACAGCCAAAATCTGGCTCCAACCCTTCTCCAGACATAAAGGCAATGATAAAAGCATTCAAAAACAAAACTCACTCCCATCCAGTTTTTGAAGAATTTTGCTTGCCAGTGAACAGGCTTTCATTGGCTGCCCGCCACTCAATGAGTGCCCGGGTTTGCTCGGTTGTCCCTTCATTAAAATATTGTTTAAATTAGTTGTAATTTCGTGCACTGTAATGTAATATGTATGTGTGTGTGTGTGTGTGTGTGTGTGTGTGTGTGCGCGCGTGTGTATATACAGTGCCTTGCAAATGTATTCGGCCCCCTTGAACTTTTCAACCTTTTGCCACATTTCAGGCTTTAAACATAAACATATGAAATTGTAATTTTTTGTGAAGAATCAACAACAAGTTGAAAACAAAGGTTGTTCAACATCATGGTTCAGGGAAAGGGAAAAGCTCTCTCAGAGATTTCAGCTGTCAGTTTCCACTGTGAGGAACATAGTGAGGCAATGGAAGACCACAGGCACAGTTCTAGTTAAGGAACTCCCGAAGTGGCAGACCAAGAAAAATCTCAGGTAGGCAGAGGCGAAGGATGGTGAGAACAGTCATAGTCAAGCCACAGACCACCTCCAAAGACCTACAACCTCATCTTGCTGCAGATGGTGTCACTGTTCATCGTTCAACTATACAGCGCACTTTGCACAAGGAGAGGCTGTATGGGAAAGTGATGCAGAAGAAGTCTTTTCTGCAGACACGCCACAAACAGAGTCACTTGAGGTGTGCTACAGCACATTTGGACAATCCAGCTTCATTTTGGAAT
>JAJAGP010003417.1:18199-74393 GCA_025084515.1 Ancistrus triradiatus
AGTTTTTAATCTAACCACATCCTCTTTTATTCTGTAAGACCAACAGTAGTGGAAAAAATTGCTCCTGGGCCAGACGAATAAAGCCTCAAAAGCAATTAACGAGGAGAAAATGCCTGACTTGCCTACTGAAGTTGTGAAAGAGACAATAAGTAGGAAAACAACTTCCTAAGAGTCTCCTGGAGCTACATGAGTGCAACATATCAGTTTGTATGGGTAAATGAATCTTCAGAATCATGATTATTAATTGTCTGTACTTCTTGACTTGAACTTGAATAATCATGCTCGCCTGGAGCCGGTGATTTCCAGATTTTGTCGTTCAGTCGGCATTGCGTGTCAGCCTAGGTATGTCCACCATGCCCAGCACGCTCCTACAACTCACTATACTTCAGAGGCCAGCATCCCATTTATTTGGTCGTAAAAGCACTCTTCCAGAATTCGTCCAGAATGTGGGATCAACCGGGGACTTCTTCGTTCATTCTGTGAAATCAATCTCAGAAGTTCAACTCGAGCTCCTAGAATAGGACTTCTGAATGCCCGCTCCATTACTAATAAGGCGTCATTGATAAATGATTTAAGTATTGAGAAAGATCTGGACTTGCTTTTGACTTGCTTCTGGCTGAAACCTAGCAGCAGCCTGGGGAGTTTCTTCACTTTAATCTGTTAGCACCATCATGGTATACATTTGTGTCTAAGCCTCGTCTGTCAAGTAGAGGGGGAGGTCTAGCTGTGGTATTTCCCTGCGGTCTAACCATTAAAGAAGTGCTTTTTCATGATGTTATTACTTGTGAATATTTGAAGGTTTCCTCCTCCATTCCTTTGCTTCTGTTGTTAATCTATTGTATATCTAAATTTGCTTCTCAGTTTTTGTCTGATCTGAATGAACTGTTTACTATGGCCTCTTCTATGTGTTCTGCTGTTATTTTACTGGGCGACTTCAATATTCATGTTGACATTAATTGTTCACTTTCCACTGAATTTCAGACAGTCCTTGAATTTTTCGTTTCACTCAGCAAGTTGATTTCCCTACCCACAGTCATTGTCATATACTTCAGTTGTTATTTTCTGCAGGTCTCATTGACGTTTCTGTTTCAAGTTCAGAGGTTGGCTTTACTGACCATAAGCTTATTGAATGCTATCTCAGAACCCCTACTACTACGAAACCTCATGTGAAATCCACTCTTTCTGTAATCTTAACTCTATTGACCCTCATCTGTTGTCTGAATCTCTTCTGACTCATGCTCTCTCAGACTTTTCTAAACTCTCACCTCCTGATGACATGGTTTCACTTTACAATGACACGATTTACAAATCACTTAACCTTCATCCACCTCTCAAAACTAAACAGGTACTTGCATCTCATACTTCCCCTTGGTTTACCTGTGAGCTCAGAGCAATGAAAGCTAATGGAAGGAGACTTGAACTTGTACAAAAAACTGGGCTCTCTGTACATCACTCTCTTTCCAAGAAGCATATCTGTAGGTACAGGGATGCCCTTAATGCTGCTCAATCGGCTTAATATTCATCTGTAATAAATGGTGGCTCCTCTAGGCCCAAATCTCTGTTTAGTACCATTCATTAACTTCTCCTCCCCACCACCATCACCACCATCACCATCTACTCTATGTTCCCTTAGTCAGTGTCAGGTTTTTCAGGATTTCTTTAGTGATAAAATTCCATGCTGTAGCATAGTCCTTTTTCTCCCCCAATGTACTCAATTTCCTAATGTCGACAATCCTGTCACTTTCTCCTCTGTTGATTCATTAAACCTTGGTTAGATTCTTCATCACTCTGTAACTACAGACCTGTCTCCAATATCTCTTTTCAAACTAAAGTTATGGAAAAACTTGTGGCCTCTTAGGATTGTCTCAGCAGTAATAACCTTTATGAGCCATTCCAATGTGGTTTTCACAACCTGCACAGTACTGAGTCCACTCTGTTAAGGGTTGTTAATGATCTCTTACTGTCTATTGATGATGGTTTTCTTAATATTCTTATCCTCCTTCATCATACAACAGCCTTTGACACCATTAATCATGACAGTCTTATCTCCAGACTTTCATCCATTGGAATCTCAGGCTTAGAACTTACCTGGTTCAAGTTTGTCAATTTATGTTCATATAAATCATCTGCTGCTCCAGTTACCCAGGGAGTGCCACAAGGCTCTGTCCTTGATCATTTCCTGAAACTAAATGAGGACCAAACTGAAGTATTGTCGGCTGGCCATATAACCCTGGTATCCAACTTCTGTCTTTCTGTGATAGTAGATGGCACTATTAGTAGACCAGCTCAGGTCATTAAAAACCTTGGTTTCTGCTTCAATTCCACACTGAGCCCCATATTAAGTCGATTAGCAAAACTGCTTTTTATCATTTGCGCAATACCACGCGTCTGCGCCCTATGCTTTCTAAAATGATGCTGGTGCATGCCTTCATTTTCTCCCGCATCGATTACTGCAACTCCCTCTATATTGGTCTTCCTACTAAACTACTAAACAGGGTTCAGTTTATTCAGAATTCAGCAGCCAGATTCCTCACTTTGACTAAGCACACACAACTCCTATCCTCCACCAGCTCCACTGGTTACCCTTATCACACCATATCAAGTACAAACTCCGGCTTTTGGCTTTGAAGCCCTCCATGGTCTTGCCCCTACCTACCTTAGTGACCTGCTCCATCCATAATGTCCCTCACACTCTCGAAGATCCTCTGGCACTGGACTTCTTGTCGTCCCACGCACCAGACTCATGTCAGTGGGAGGCAGGTCGTTCAGTGCCTCTGCTCCTGTGCTGTGGAACTC
Source organism: Ancistrus triradiatus (assembly GCA_025084515.1). Lineage (NCBI taxonomy): Eukaryota > Metazoa > Chordata > Actinopteri > Siluriformes > Loricariidae > Ancistrus > Ancistrus triradiatus. The sequence goes on from JAJAGP010003417.1 coordinate 20,996, forward strand.
CCTGCCACAATCACTGCGGGACTGCTCCACCCTGTCTTCCTTTAACATTCACCTTAAAACCATCCTCTTTAACTCTTATTGCTCTTCTCCTGTTTAACCTTGTTGTTGTTATTATTATTTATTTATTCCCCCCAATCTCTCCAAGTGACCTTGGGTTTGTTAAATGCGTTATACAAATTGAATTTATTATTATTCACTCAGTTGGTGGAATGAATTTCCCAGGATTTCTGAATGACTGAGTCTTGTGCTTGTGTATCAAATGATGATTGAGGATCCAACTGTATTTTTTTATTTTATTTTTTATCACTAATGTTGTAATCACTGAATTAAGAATGTTAAATAAACTAATAAACATGCTGCCGTACTATTTTGCATTTTGGTGCTTTGTGTCTTACCTAAGTATGTGTTTTTCAGCTTTTATTCAGATAAACATTTGGGATATAAATTATTCAGGCTAGTATGATGTAACACACTGCCCGGCCAAAAAAAAGGTCACCACTTAGATTTACCTAAGTAAATAGCTAACTAAAACTAGCATCCTATCGAATATTACTGCATTGGTGATTATGTTTAAGCTGGCAACAAGTTCTTTAATCCTACCTGATGCAGTGAGTAGCTTCTCAACCAACCATGTCAAAGACCCATCCTGTGGTCATGTAAAAGATGTAACTCTGGGCAGAAATAAATGTTGTGACATTGAAGAAGCAGTTCTGTCCAGAGTTGCATTAGACTAAGTAAAATGCAAAGCAAGTCATTGTGGATAAGAAGTAACACATTTCTGTAGCCTTTTTTTTTTAACAGAGCAAAGCAGCTTTACAAATAGCCCAGCTGAGCAAATCCAATACTCCACAGAAAATTGTTCATTTGTATTGCAGGAAGGTAATGAGGAAGCCTTGTCAGCTGCCACAGAGAGGGAAGATACAGAGAGGCCTACTGAGGTTTACACCTTGAAAATCACATCTAACAGTTGATAATACAGAGTGCTGCTGGAAATTACAATGGGGAAGAAGGTCCATCCACCTCCACAGCATAGTGTACCTCAGTAAGACCTTCAGAATTGGCCCATGACGTAAATGTCACAGCATGCAATGCACCTCGGGATATGTGGGGTGGCGAAGAAGGGCGCATTTGTTGGCCACATACGAAGAAGCCATGGACAAGGGAAAGCTTGGGAGCACTGCTATGACACAATCAGTCTTCAGATGCAGCCTCCAAAGGATGCAGCCCCCGAAATGGAAATCACTGAAGGTTTTCACCACACTCCAGTGCTAGGACCCAAAGGTGTCCCCATAAATGCCTGTTACCATGTTAACTAATGACTAATTCTAGCAGACTACGTTTTCATCATAATGCAGGACATAAGTTGTAGTACAGTCCATAGAGAAGTTTAGGTCAGTGGGACCCGAGCTCGTGGTAACAGGGTAACAGGCTTATACCAAGACTGTTCTGGGTCCTAATAACAGAGTCCATTACCGAAAATCTACACGTGCATTCAGGTACGTTTTGTACTTTAAAGGCTTTGTTATTAAATTGTAGATAGTAATTTGGGCGCTAAAGTTAGTTTCGTTTTGGACGTTTTCTATAAATTCGATACTTTTCTTTCGTATAAATGTTTAGGAAGATTATGTAACACGATTTACAAGCAAGCAAACAAACAAACAAACAAAAAAAGCCGCGTTATTTGCTTTTGTGCTGTTAGGGCTGATTGAAATGTTGGTCACTAGATTAATTTCTCTGCTAACAATATTACAGACTATTAATAAAAAGTATAACAGGCTAATAATATAAAACACAGAGATAGCAGCACTTTTGCTCATTTTAGACATGTCCAACAAAAAAAATGTTTTAAGACCCCTTTCACCCTCTAGCTTTTCACGCGTCTTGTATTATGATTGTATCCGGATACCATTTTAAACCCATGCATTTACACTTTTTCCAAATGCGTCTCCAGTCAGTCGGTTTGAAATCTGGTTGCTGTTATGGCACGTAATATTGGGCAAAAGTATTAAGCCACCATTAGATTAGATATACCATTGTTTTAGCAAAGGTATAATGATATATATAATTATTTTTCAATGTCTTTATTAGAATACAACCAGAAAATACAGGACATTAGTGGTGGCTATTGAGCTTTTGATGAGTCAGTTACAGCTGCTCTGTCTGTATAATAATGAAAAAATCAGTATTGTTTGATGATTACACAGACTCTTCTGTACAACAAAGTACTGTAGATATAACAGTGTAAAATTTGTGCTTATGTTTGTGTATGGTTATGAAATCCTTGCAAATAAGTTTAGCGACATCTTTTGGTCACATGCCGCCAGCACTCGATAAAATCATTTGAATCCTGGGAGATCCACAGCAGTAAGTTCGTCCAAGCGAAGCTCCCGAAGCATGTTCTGTTTAGCCTGTTTTCCCAGAAGTTGAATCTGTTCACCTGGGCATAGATTTTGTTGGAGAAACGTTTCGTCACTCATCTAAGTGACTTCTTCAGTCTCAGCAGTTGGAAAACTTCCCCAGTCTTATATACAGCACCTTTGCATAACGACTGGTACCAGTACCATTGCATAACAACATTGCATGGCCCTTCAACGTGTGATCAACTTCACAGAAAAGGCTCGGCGAGCACAACATGAAAAGTCGAAAACTAGGCAGCAGAAAAAGTTTGATCTTCTTGCCCCACGCCAGAGACACCGGCAGACGGATGACACTCTCAAAGGCTGGAAGAGAGACGGAGGACAGACACAACTTGTGGATGTGGACAAGTGGGTGAAGAACTTGTCTGACAGACAAGTGGAGAAAGACATCTTGGCTAAGGGGCTGAATTTTGCTGTGACACCGAGGCAAACCCCACTAGTGGAACTGATTACAGCCACGGAAACAGCAATCCGCAACAACAACATTGTGAACATGGAAGCAGAACAACCGCGAATGAAAGTTTCAGCCTGCCTTAGCAATGCTAAGCCACCGCCGTCCAATATCAGCAGAGAGGAAAGGAATGCACTCACGACTCTCAGTAAGGATAATGACAACATCATCCTTCCAGTGGACAAAGGCAGGTGCACTGTTTTATTAAACCAGACAGACTATCATGAGAAAGTTATGACTCTTCTTAGAAACACTAACACACTTTATGAACCCCCTGAAACGAGAGATCCTGGGTAGTGGGGTACCAAGCAGAAGGTGATAGATTGTCTGAAGCTTTTAGAACAGGACAAAAAGCTGGGATTGACCGGCCTCTTTGTCCCACAGATTATAACCCAGGGGAGGCTACACCTAGTCTGTATGGTTTTACCTAAGATACATAAACAGGAATGTGCCATTTGCGGCCCATTGTGTGTATGATCAACTCGGTGACCGACCTACAACATCGGCAAGTTTCTGGTCTTCTGGCTCGAATCCTCAAACCCGTTGGTAGTCATTATGGAGACGGATGAAACAATGGTCTTCGTTTGATGTCACAATCTCTCTTCACATGCGTTCCAGATTGCTGAGGCAGTAGAGAGGTAGTCCGAGTGAAACTACAGGATGACCCCACTCTCAGCAATAGGAACACCCTTAACTCGGACCAGGTGGTTGTTTTGCTTCTGGAGCTGTGTCTTCAATCCACCTATTTCACATACAGAGAGAGCAGTACCATAGGCAGAAGAGAAGAAACATGGGTGGCGCCCATGGGCTCCCCAGGTTTTTCACATATCGTTTCAAACCTGTATATGGAGAAGTAGAAAAGAAAGGCACTAAGAACCTATTTCAGAAAAACATCACCCAGCCATTGGTTCTGATATGTGGGATGACAAACCTGGGTTAAAATGAAAATCTCAGGGAAGTGCCACATTTCACTGACCACATCAACTCAGTGGACAAACCACATTAAGATCACCCAGGGAGGAGATGTTGAAGAACGGCAGGTTAGCCTTCTTGGATTGTGAGGTTGTGATTGGAGATGGGGGACGATTGAATTGAAAGTCAATGTTTTACCGTTAAGCCAAACACATACGGATCAGTACTTAAAGGTTTGACTCTCATCATCCACTGGAGCACAAACTAGGAGTTAAATCAGGACACTGTACCACCGAGCAGACAGCATCCCCACTGACACAGCGGCCAAGGATGGAGAGAATCCTCTCACATTAAGCAGGCCCTGGGGCAAAATGTGGTTATCCGAACTGGCCCCTTTGTCAAAGCGGTAAGACGCCCAAAAAAAACAGTGCTTCAGCAGCAGATCGGTGAGTGAGAGTAGAGAGTAGAAACAACAACCGCAAAGTCCTAAACGTAAACCAGTGGTGGTTGATTCCATATGTGGCCAGGAACATCTGAACAATTGAGACGCATATTTGCCAAACACCACGGTCTCAGTGGCTTTCAAACCCTAAAAACATGCTATGCCGAAAACTGGTCCACCCAAGGGATCGGGTCCCCCCCAGCACAAACAGAGTAATGTAGTGTACGCTGTTAAGTGCCCAGGAGGATTGCCAGGAAATTGTACATCGGGGAAAGGAGGGAGGAAACCAAAACAGCCACTGGCGAAACGGATGGCACAAACATAGAAGAGACTACCTCATCAGGTCAGGACTTTGCGGGTTTTTTTACACCCACCTACAGGCCAGTGGCCACTCTTTCAAGGATGAAGACGTTGCAGATCCTTGATTAGGGGGGGAGGGGAACGATGGGTTTGAACGCGGAGAGTAAAGTAAAAGAAAGCCACTTTTGTAAAAAGGGACCGTCCATCCCTGAACCGAGGAGGGGGCCTCAGAGGTACACCTCTCACCACCATCTTACAATGGAGCCATCGCATCGCAGCCCCTCCCCCAAATCCTGTGTGAATGGCACACGTGGCCATTTGTCGTTAATGGCTATGTCCAATCTGCATATTAAACTGATCACCGGTCCCATTGTTATGCAACGTGCTATATATAAGACTGGGGAAGTTTTCCAACTGCTGAGACTGAAGAAGTCACTTAGATGAGTGACGAAACATTTCTCCAACAAAATCTATGTCCAGATAAACAGATTCAATTTCTGGGATTTTCTTACCTGGATCATTGAGCGTGCATCAAGACGTTTAGCCTGTTCTGTTTAGGCAGGCTGGCTGATCATTGTGTTAACATTAAGTGGTTGCTGAACTGATTGCAGGTGGGTTTGTTTTTGTTTGTTTTATTTGTCATGAAAAATGTATTAATTATTTTGTCATTAAGTTAACGCTTTGCTGCCATTGTAGTATTTGTGTCAGCCAAATACGGCAGTGTTCTTATTATTTTACTATATGTTCGTCATGAAAAAAATCAAAAATGGATCGCGTGGTAATTATTCATGTGTAGTAAGAAATACAGTTATGCAATTATATAAGGATATGTATATTATACTGTACGATCATAGGTTTGATCATTTTATGAAGAAAACTGTAAACAATCACAGCAGATAGACGGAGCAGTGCTGTGGACTGGCTGATCAATGTGTTAACATTAAGTGGTTGCTGAACTCATTGCAGATGAATAAAAGAAACCCTTCATTGATCAGCCATGGCTTATGATTAAGGATGGGGCAAGAGACACTAAATGTCACATAGAGAATGGGCAGCTATGTCACAATTCATTGCACTCTCGTTAGTAGTCGCCATATTTTAGGACACCAACAACAGAGGTAAACACAAATGTTTTGGGGGGATATTAAATGCAAGATTCAGTGTTGGGAGAAGCTAAATAGGGAAGAAAAGGAGCGCTATGGCCAGAACATGAAGGAAATTAACGGAGTCGATCTATCCGACCACTGAGTGATTTAAACGAGCAGCCGCAGGTCTGAACATGTTTTCATAGCTAAACATTTCTAAATATGTTTTCATAGCTTTGTTTGTGGCGTGAGCGCCTACACATTCTAACAGACCAGAAATTATAATCTCTTGAGGCCCAAAACAGATAGGTTCAGGATCTGCAGATTATCAGAGTCAACGACCAGAAGATATTCGTTCACACAGAGGTAAGTGATCCACTCACACACCTCTATGTGACCACAGTTCACCAAACAAAACTACTTTTTACAAAGCCAGAAAACTGCATCAGGTTTAGTCATTACAGTTTGGTTGTTATATTTGCATGTTCACTTTCACTATTTGTGCTTTCCTTAAAGTGTTGTTTCTGTTGATTCTACGGAGTTTTGGAACTGATTTTTAGTTTAAATGTGAATGCTAGATTTTTGTAACTACTGTAGTTGCTATATAATATTATAGTATTACACTTATACCTTATTATTTCAATGATCTTTATTTCTTAGGTGCTCAGAGCCTCAATGAACCTGCACTCAAACCATTGGTGATGCTCAGCTCTATGTTACAAGTGGAGTGGGCACACTGAACATGCATGGCTGGCATAGCAGGGTCTTGCACACGTTGGCACTATCCTATTTAAAACTTAAGCAGATTATGGGGGACCAAGACAGTCACTGATGTTCCAATGGTCTGAATGATATCCACTAGTATAAACAAGGTCCATGCAGAGATATGCTACATAATCAACAAGTGCATCAGTGGAGGGAGAAGAATGATCATTACCTGTTTTATTTGCACTGCATTGATACTGTGAACTTTTCAGTGCAGTATGTTTTAAGTTCAGCTTATGTTCATTTATGAATGTTTTGTTTGCCATTTGTATGTTACTTGTTTACAGACACCTGCTGTCCTCTCAGTTCAGTTAATGGTGAAGCTGAATTTTGCATGTTTTCTATAGTGTAACACTCAGTATTACACAAATAAAGAGACTCAATCAAACTGGTCTTCCTTCTTTTTTAATAATTCCGTTAATACAACAAATACATTTCATATTCAGATAACATGGTTCATGGTTTTATAACAACACTTGGGCACAGGTTAGTCTAGACCCAGCCACAATCTTGTCACGGAAAGTCATGTCCTCGCCTTCACATGGGGCACCGAGCTCACTGGTATGGTCACGCTTAGTATGTTGTATTTGGTGCGTACACATCCAAGCTCTCTCTCCACATGGAGCCTAAGGTGTGCTCTCTGCTGTGTCTCCTCAACATCTTTTCCATCCAGCTGGTAGCTTCCTCAACCTCTGACCTCTGTGAAGCTACATTGGTGATGTTGCTTCATCCATCTCTGATCTATGGCCAGCTAAATCCTTTGATGTTGCAGGTGCAGTGTTGTTCTCTGTTGGAGTTTGTTGCCTTTTTGTTTCGATAACGCAACAGGTATTCACCATTTTCGCTGTGTTTTGACACAGGATAACACCACTGCAATGCCCACTACTATATCTACTGTAGCCTCTGTGTTCTAAACACCCACGATCCCTTGCATAGCTGACATCATGTTTGTTCACATTCTCTGTTGAGTTCAAAAGAGGAGCATATTGCAATAGTGTAAACTGGTAATTATATTCAGAAACAGCAAGTGACATGAAATAACTAGCACCAAAATTGAGTATTTGCGTTCAAAGTAACTAATGTACAACACATCGTATTATTCACCTTTATTAGGTCTGTGCTTAATAGCTGTCAGGAACTGCATGTGAAAAAACATTATTTATTTTCAGCACAGATTATGGATTGAAGCCGGAAGTTTTCTAAATGAAGCAGTCATCATCACTCTAAAATATATTTATATAAAACAGATGTATGTTCATTTTTATTTATTTTGGAATGTTCTGGTTTTCTGGTTCTGACGATATGTACCTGTTTTCGGAATCTCCACTCTTTAGATCTTTTGGACAAGAATCAGCAGATCAACTCACTTTGCTGAATCAGCGCTATTGTTCTTTGTTAATTAGTTTTGTGAGAGCATGAAGACAGAGACTTGTACGACTTCTGATGGAGGAACATCAACCTCTACAGATCAAATGGATGGAGGATTTCAGAAGAAGTCCATAAAAGAGGAAGAACTTGAAGATAAAGTTGATCCATGTAAGAACTCTTCTTTAAATCCAATCCAGTCTGAGGATAAATAAAGTGCTTTTCATTTGACACTAATGAAATGTAATGAATGGAATTTCAGGTGGAGGAACATCAATCCCTGTAGGACACGTCAGTCCTTTAGAACAACAGAATGGAGGATTCCAGAAGTTATTCAAAAAAGAGGAAGAAGCTGGAGATGCAGATGATCTGTGTAAGAAATCTTCTTCAATCCAATCCAATTTGAAGATAATTTGAGTGCTTTTCTTTCAACGCTAATAAAATATACATTGGGGCAAAAAAGTATTTAGTCAGCCACTGATTGTGCAAGTTCTCCTACTTAGAAAACTGAGAGAGGTCTGTAATTTTCATCATAGCTACACTTCAACTATGAGAGACAAAATGAGAAAAAAATCGAGGAAATCACATTGTAGGATTTTTTAAAATAATTTAATTGTAACTCATGGTGGAAAATAAGTATTTGGTCAATAAATTTGGTTAAACTCAATACTTTTTAACATAACCTTTGTTGGCAATGACAGAGGTCAAACGCTTCCTGCCAGTCTCCACCAGGTTGGCACACACTGTAGCTGGTATTTTGGCCCATTCCTCCATGCAGTCCTCATCTAGAGCAGTGATGTTTGGGGGCAACATGGACTTCAACTCCCTCCACCCAAAAATTTTCTATGGGGCTGAGGTTGGAGAGGCTAGGCCACTCCAGGGACCTTGAAATGCTTTTTACGGAGCCACTCCTTCTTTGCCCGAGGGGTTTTTTTTGTGTTTGGGGATCATTGTCATGCTGGAAAGAACAGCCACGTTCCATCTTCAATGCTCTCACTGATGAAGGAAGTTTTGGCTTAAAAATCTCACAATACATGGCCCCGTCATTCTTCCCTTAACACGGATCAGTCGTCCTTGTCCCCTCTGCAGAAAAAACAGACCCAAAGCATGATGTTTTTCACCCCCTGCTTCACATATGTATGGTGTTCTTGTTAGATTACAAGTTTATTGAGATTATATCCTAATAACTCGTTCCAATTCCCAAAAATTGAGCAAAGCATAGGTAGGGCGACAGGGCAGGGAAAAACTCCCCTGGGTTATAGAAGAAACCTTCGGAGGACCAAGACTAAAAAGCGACCCAACCTCTGGGGCGGCGTAGCGTAGATGATAAATCTAAGAGCGAAACTAAAGTTCAGGAGTCAAAGTTCGAATAAAATGTGAAAAATGCACATGACATTAAGTGCCCAGGTATATGATGGGGGCTGGAGCTGATGAGTGAGCTACAGCGGACGATGAACATTCATGTGTGGGCTGGAACTGCCGGAACACAGCTCGGAGCGAAAACAGAAAATGTAATTAGTTATTGATTACGAGCACAGTGTCTATTAACAATCACTTGCTGCCATGTCAATCAATGAGCCAAGTGTAGCATGAGGGACCACGGCAGCAGGCATTTTAGCTTATAGCAGCCATTAGCTAGAAAGAGGGAGAACTGGTAGGAAACACAGCCAAGAGGGATCACATGAGACATTGGCAACCCCACGGGAGGCAGAGAAGACAGCCAACCCCAACGCTCTGATCACCAATAAGACTCTTGGACTATGAACCCCCAGCTCTGCCCTATTCTCTAAAGGAAGGATGCATGAGTCAAGATTCACGAAGGACCAAAGCCCAGTTCAGCAAGAACGCCCATCGACACTTCCGGCTAACGGACAAGGGGCAGGAAGGCCAGACATGACTCCAGACTCCAGCCCCAGTGACCCACGCCATGGCAATCCTGGGTCTAATCTAGTCAAAGCCTGTGTAATAAGCTTGTTTTTAGCCTAGACTTAAAACTTTGGAGAGGGTCGAGTCTCGAACGAAAGTGGGAAGTTTATTCCAGTTGGGGGGCCCATGTTGAGGAAAGAAAGCCTTTCCCCCGGCGTGATTTTTAATTCTAGGGAACTAAAAAAGTCCTTGCACCCTGCGAACGAAGTAGACGAGGTGGATGTGGTTAAAACTCTAAGAGGTCACTCGATAAGTGGGGCCAGGGCCATGTAGAGCTTTATAAGTTATAAGAAGTATTTTGTAATCAATGCGGAATTTGAATGGTAACCAGTGCAGTGATGATAGAACAGGAGTGATTGATCAAATTTTTCTAGTTCGAGTTAGCACTCGGGCAAAGCTGCATTAGAAACTAACTGAAGTTTATTTATAGATTTACTAGAGCATCCAGTAAGTAAGGCGTTACAGTAATCCAACCTTGAGGTTATAAACGCATGAACAAGTTTTTCTGCATCATTAAAAGAGAGGATATTTCTAAGTTTAGCGATATTACGTAATTGAAAGAAAGCAATTCGAGTGATGCTGCTAATGTGCGCATCCAAGGAGAGATCTGAATCAAATGTGACTCCTAAGTAATGTCATGATCTTCACGGAAACGTGGTTAAATGGCAACATACCCGACAATGCTATCGAGCTAGCTGGATGCTACACTCTCCGGGCAGATGGAACGACAGAAGACTCCGGGAAGACCAGAGGTGGTCGATTGTGCATTTATATTAATAAGGCTTGGTGCACAAATGTTACCATTGTCGGGAGACACTGCTCAGCTAATCTTGAATTTCTCATGATTAATTGTAGACCCTTTTATCTGCCAAGGGAGTTCACTTCCACCATCATAACTGCTGTGTATATCCCACCAGATGCCAATGCCAACTTGGCTATAAACGGACTTTATACAGCCATTAGCAAACAGCAGACTGCTCACCCGAAGGCTGCTCTCATAGTTGCTGGTGATTTTAATCACTCAAACTTAAAGACAGCGCTTCCAAAATTTCATCAGCATGTCTTCTGTACCACAAGAGGAAACAAAACTTTGGATCATGTTTACATTAACATTGCTGGAGCTTACACCGTGACCCCCCCTCCGCCACCTGGGACAGTCAGACCACCTTTGTTTGTTTCTCATTCCTAAGTACTCTCCACTAATCCAACGTGTGAAACCATCAATAAAAACCATCAAAGTGTGACCAGCGGAGGCAGACTCCAGTACACAGACAGACAGAAAAGTTCCAGTACACAGACTGGAGCATGTTTGCCTCACAGGCTACTTATGGCTCCCACACGGACATAAACACATACACTTCCTCTGTGCTAGACTACATTGACAGTGTTACTTCACAGAAACAGATCACCATGTACCCAAATCAGAATCCATGGATGAACAAGGAGGTGCGTCTTCTGCTGAAAGCCAGAGATATCGCCTTCAAATCAGGGGATGCACAAGCCTACAGTATATCCAGAGCTAATCTGAGAAGGGGCATCAAAAAAGCCAAGCACTGCTACAAGATCAAAGTAGAGGAATCACTTCACCAACTATGATCCCCTGCATATGTGGCAGTGCATACAGGCCATCAGTGAATACAAGGCCAGCAACTCCACCCCGATTACTGCAGACGTGTCTTTTCTGAACGAGCTGAATGACTTCTATGCTCGCTTTGACAGGAACAACGAAGACATGGTTACCAACACCAGACCCTCTGCAGATCTCCAGCCCCTCAAACTCACCTCCACAGATGTCTACACTGCACTGAGCAGGGTTAATTCACACAAGGCTGCTGGCCCTGATGGCATTCCTGGCTGTGTGCTGAGAGCATGTGCGAAGCAGCTCACTGGAGTTTTCACGGATATCTTCAACCTGTCCCTCATCCAAGCAGCTGTACCTACATGTCTCAAATCCATATCCATCATACTAGTACAGAAACACTCCAACCCGACGTGCCTTAATGACTATCGCCCTATAGCACTCACACCCATCATTATGAAGTGCTTTGAACGGCTGGTCCTGGCACAACTGAAGAACTGCCTTCCACCTACACTGGACCCACATCAATTTGCATACCGCAGCAATAGGAGCACAGAGGATGCATTTTCCTTCACCCTACATTCTGTGCTGTCACATCTGGACAACAATACATACGCACGAATGCTGTTTGTTGATTTCAGTTCAGCATTTAACACTGTAATCCCTGCCAAGTTATTCACTAAACTTGCAGATCTGGGCATTGACTCCTCCCTCTGTTACTGGATCAATGAATTTCTGACCAACAGACCTCAACATGTTGGATCAGGCCGCACCCACTCCACCACCATAACACTAAACACAGGTGTGCCACAGGGCTGTGTTCTGAGTCCGTATCACTACTCCCTCTTCACTCACTACTGAAGGACTGTTCATGAATCCAACTCCATGATCAAGTTTGCTGATGACCACACGGTGATTGGCCTCATTAGCAACAGTGATGAGAGAGCCTACAGAGAGGAAGTAGAGCATCTGACCTCGTGGTGTGCTGACAACAACCTGCTTCTCAACACCAAGAAAACAAAAGAACTCATTGTAGACTTCAGGAAGCTGAAAGGTGACACGCAAGACCCCATCTACATATGCGGGATGGCTGTTGAACGTGTTGCCAGCTTCAAGTTCCTGGGACTACACATATCTGAGGACCTGTCCTGGACCACCAACACCTCCAGTCTGGTCAAGAAGGCTCACCAGCGTCTCTTTTGTTTGAGAACACTGGGAAGACTACACTTGTCCCCAACATCCTTGTGAACATCTATCGCTGTGCGATCGAGAGTATCCTGTCCAGCTGTATTACTGTCTGGTATGGAAACTGCACTGTCACAGATCGTAAGACACTACAGCGAGTGGTAAAAATGGCCCAGAAAATCACAGGGATCCCACTTCCATCAGTTGAGGACATCCAAAAGAATCACTGCCTGCAGAGAGCACGCAGTATTCTTAAAGATCCCTCCCACCCGGCCCGTAGTCTCTTTGCCGCCTTGCCCTCAGGCAGACAATTCAGGAGCCTCCGGACCAGGACAAGTAGATTGAGGAACAGCTTCCTGCCCAGAGCTTTCTCCTTACTGAACTCTGTCCACCGGTAACACTCGCATACCTACATTCTGCATAATGACTGCACTCCGTTCTCCAGATCATATAAAAGTATATTAGGTTACTTTTAAACTGTACATAGCTGGATATTTGTATATCCTTAACATATTCTGCATATACTGTACATACATAGTTATGCACATACATCCCTTGCATTATAATTTAAATTGTAAATGATTCAATCTGTACATATGTCTATAGTGTTCATATATATATACATATATATATATGTATCTATTGTACATTCTGCACTTTCTGCCTATTGCACTTCTGGTTAGATGCTAAACTACATTTCGTTGCATTGTACCTGTACATGTGTAATGACAATAAATTGAATCTAATCTAATCTAATCTAATCTAATCAAGGGAGATTATCAATGGTCTTGTATGTCTTACATTGCTCCCACCGTTGATTTATTCACACCAGCCTGCTTGCCAATTGTAGATTCACTTTTCCCAGCCTGGTGCAGGTCTACAATTTTCTTCCTGGTGTCCTTCGACAGCTCTTTGTCTTGGCCATGGTTGAGTTTGGAGTCTGACTGTTTTGAGGCTGTGGACAGGTGTCTTTTATACAGGTAACATGTGAAGACAGAAGAGCTTCTAAAGAAGAAGTTACAGGTCTGTGAGAGGCAGAAATCTTGCTTGTGTGTGGGTGACAAAATACTTATTTTCCCCACCATGATTTACAATTAAATTCTTAAAAAATCCTACAATGTGATTTCCTGAATTTTTTTTATCTCATTTTGTCTCTCATAATTACTGTGCCTATGATGAAAATTACAGACCTCTCTTATCTTTCTATGTAGGAGAACTTGCACAATCAGTGGCTGACTAAATACTTTTTGGCCCCACTGTAATACATGGAATTTCAGGTGGAGGAACATCAATCCAGCTCTGTGGGACACATCAGCCTTGTAGAAACAACAGAATGAAAAATTCCAGAGGTTCACGAAAGCGGAAGAAGCTGAAGATGCAGATGTTCTATGTAAGAAATCTTTTTTTAAATCCAGTCTAGTTCCTACTTCCCCCCCACCCCGCCACACACATACAGTGGTATGAAAAAGTTTGGGCACCCCTGATGATTTTTCATGATTTAGTTTATAAATCATTGGTTGTTCAGATCAGCAACTTGAGTTAAATATATCATATAGCAGATGAACACAGTGATATTTGAGAAGTGAAATGAAGTGTATAGGATTTACAGAAAGTGTGCAGTAATTATTCAAACAAAATTAGGCAGGTGCATAAATTTGGGCACCCCAGCAGAAAAATTACATCAATATTTAGTAGATCCTCATTTTGTAGAAATAACAGCCGCTAAACGCTTCCTACAGCTTCCAGTCTGGATTCTGGTTGAAGGTGCTTTGGACCATTCTTCTTTAGAAACATCTCCAGTTCAGTCATCTTTGATGGTTTCCAAGCATGGACAGCCCACATTTTCAGTAATATTCATGTCTGGGGACTGAGATGGCCATTCCAGAACGTTGTACTGGTTCCTCTGCATGAATGCCTTAGTAGATTATGAGCAGGGTTTGGGGTCGTTGGCCTCGGTGCAACTTTGTCACTGATTCTTGAACATTGTTCTTAAGAATCTGGAGATATTAACTGGAATCCATGCGACCCTCAATTTTAACAAGATTCCTAGTACCTGCACTGGCCACACAGTCCCGCGGGCATTATGGAACCGCCACCAAATTTTACTGTGGGTAGCAAGTGTTTGTCTTGGGATGCTGTGTTCCTTTTCCGCTCCTTGTTATGTCCAAATAACTCAATTTTAGTTTCACAGTACACAGCACTTTATTCCAAAATGAAGCTGGATTGTCCAAATGTGCTGTAGCACACCTCAAGTGACTCTGTTTGTGGCGTGTCTGCAGAAAAGGCTTCTTCTGCATTACTCTCCCATACAGCCTCTCCTTGTGCAAAGTGCGCTGTATAGTTGAACGATGAACAGTGACACCATCTGCAGCAAGATGAGGTTGTAGGTCTTTGGCGGTGGTCTGTGGCTTGACTATGACTGTTCTCACCATCCTTCGCCTCTGCCTATCTGAGATTTTTCTTTGTCTGCCACTTCGGGAGTTTCCTTAACTAGAACTGTGCCTGTGGTCTTCCATTGCCTCACTATGTTCCTCACAGTTGGAAACTGACAGCTGAAATCTCTGAGAGAGCTTTTCCTTTCCCTGAACCATGATGTTGAACAACCTTTGTTTTCAGGCCATTTGAGAGTTGTTTGGAGGCTCCCATGTTGCCACTCTTCAGAGAAGATGCAAAGAGGAGAAAAACTTCCAATTGGCCACCTTAACCCTTTCTCATAGTTGGATTCACTTGTGTATGCAGATCAAGGGTCAATGAGCTTACAAAACAAATTTTGTGTTCCAATAATTAGTGCTAAAGGTATTCAAATGACAAGGGTGCCCAAATTTATGCACCTGCCTAATTTAGTTTGAATAATTACTGCACACTTTCTGTAAAACCTATAAACTTGATTTCACTTCTCAAATATCACGGTGTTCATCTGCTATATGATATATTTACCTGAAATTGCTGAGCTGGACAACCAATGATTTATAAAGAAAAATCATGAAAATTATCAGGGGTGCCCAACTTTTTCATACGACTGTAGGCAGCCAGCTTCACAGTGTTTTTAAATGAAGTGTATTATTTTTTTGCACTAATAAAATGTAATGCATGGAATTTCAGGTGGACGACCTTCAAGCCCTGTGCGACACGTCAGTCCTGTAGAAGAACAGAATGGAGGATTCCAGAAGAAGTCCATAAAAGAGGAAGAAGCTGAAGATACAGATGATCTCTGTAAGAAATCTTCTTGAAATCCAAACCAGTCTGAGGATAAATAAAGTGACAATTATTTCTTTCTTTAGACTGTGAGGAGTGCAGCTGCTTCTTCTTCAACAAGTGTGAGGTTCACGGTCCGGCTCTCTTCATCCATGATAGCCCCGTTCCTATGGGGGTTAGCGACCGAGCCAGACAAAGCCTTCCTCCAGGGCTAGAGGTTCGGGAGTCTGGTATTCCTGATGCAGGTCTGGGAGTGTTTAATAATGGAGATCCTGTTCCAGTTGGTGCTCACTTTGGACCGTACCAGGGAGAACTGGTAGATCGAGAGGAAGCCATGAACAGTGCTTATTCTTGGGTGGTGAGTTTAGATTATTAAATCTATTGTATGAATTATCAATAAAAACTTGTACAAATGTCCAATCTAATGTTTAATGTTGAATAATATTTTCTGCAGATGTCCAAGAGCAGTGGGTGTGAGGAATACATAGATGCTAAGAGAGAGATTCATGCTAACTGGATGAGGTGAGGAAACCCTGCAGAAATCTGATGAATCTTTGATGATAAGAATGAGTTGAAATGGTTTGATTTGGTGGAGAATCTTCATCCTCCTTCTGTCTGTAACTGATCTTCATGACTTTCTCAGATATGTGAATTGTGCTCGTACTGATGAAGAACAGAATCTGGTGGTGTTCCAGTATCGAGGTGGAATTTATTACCGTTGCTGTCGACCATTAATCCAGGACAGGAGCTCTTGGTGTGTTATGATGAGGGATACAGCAAAAATCTCAGCAGTACCTTCGACTACATCTGGAACAGAAAGTGCTCCTCTAATGGTAATGTACAAACATTCTGCTTTTGTTGCACTTGAGCTACATGATACATGAGTATGATCTAGTCACCACCCACAATTTTGTGAACCAGTGTTTGGGCAAAAAAGAACATCGCTGTTCATCTCCAGCTTTCTAGAGATCACATGGATTTATATGCATCTATGAATGTTAACACAAATGTCTTATCAGCCAATAACATGGTAACAACTCGATGCATGTACAGTACACATGGTCAAGGTTTATGTGGAATTTGTGGCACAATGAATTGATCGAGTTCCTGCTTGTTTTGCGAAGACATTTTACAATGGCCTGTTTGAAATGTATGGCTTCAGATGTTATGGGAAATTAATTTGATATATAAATTAATATCATAAGTTGTACTAATGTAATCTGTTTAAATTGAGAAAAAGTTCTGTTGCCAGTATTGTGAAAGGCTAGGTGCTGTGGATTGTAGTGAGAATCATTAGCTATGGACAACAGAACCCAGGTTAGAGAAATGAATGACTGCAAGGAAGTTACATAAAGAAAGATGCATAATCAGTTTCAGCTTTGTTCAGTGAAATGGTGACAATAATCTCAGCCATGTCTATGTATAGTCATCAGTTGCTGTTTATATTAAGCCTTTCTTAAGAGTTTTCTCCCACAGTTTTCATTTCTCTGCAATTTCTATTCTAGAAATGAACAACACCTTGTTGGAAGCCTTCTCCTGCTCTTTGTGTCCTCTTTCCTTTACATCACAAAATTACCTCCAAAAACACACCAGAAGATGCCACAATGACACGACTGAATTTAAGAATCAGATATCTGCACAAAGTAGAAACATCCAACAATCATTGCCTGGTACTCTCAGCACTGACAGAGCAATGGAGAGAAAGACACACCTGTGCTCAGTGTGTGGGAAGAGCTTTAGTAGCCAATGTGCCCTCAAGAGACATCAGCTTATTCACACTGGAAAGAGACCATATAAATGCTCACAGTGTGGGAAGAGATTCAGTGTTAAAGGTCACCTCCAGAGACACCAATGCATCCACAGTGGGGAGAAGCCATATAAATGCTCAGTGTGTGGGAAAAGATTTAGTATCCAATATGTCCTCAAGAGACATCAGCTTATTCACACTGGAAAGAGACCATATAAATGCTCAGAGTGTGGGAAGAGATTCACTAATAAACTTCACTTCCAGATGCACCAAGGCATCCACACTAGAGAGAAACCATATAAATGCTCAGAGTGTGGGAAGACATTCACTGAAAAAGGTCACCTTCACAGCCACCAACGCATTCACACTGGTGAGAAACCACATCCTTGCTCCCAGTGTGAGAAGAGCTTTAATCAAGAGACTGACCTTGAAGCGCATCAGCGCATTCACACCAGAGAGAAAGTATATCACTGCTCACAGTGTGGGAAGAGCTTTAATAGAAAGCCACATCTAGAAAGCCATCAGCGAGTTCACACTGGAGAAAAACCGTATCATTGTACATACTGTAAGAAGAGCTTTTCTGACAAAAGTTATCTCAAAGTGCACCAGTCCATTCACACCGGAGAGAAACCATATCACTGCTCACAGTGTGGGAAGAGCTTTAATAGAAAGCCACATCTAGAAAGCCATCAGCGAGTTCACACTGGAGAAAAACCGTATCATTGTACATACTGTAAGAAGAGCTTTTCTGACAAAGGTTATCTCAAAGTGCACCAGCGCATTCACACCGGAGAGAAACCATATCAGTGCTCCCACTGTGAGAAGAGCTTTATTGACAAACGTTATCTGAAAACGCACCAGCGCATTCACACTGGAGAGAAACCACATCACTGCTTACAATGTGGGAAGAGCTTTAATAAAAAGTCACATCTTGAAAACCATCAGCGCGTTCACACCGGACAGAAACCTTATTATTGTGCATACTGTGGGAAGAGCTTTTCTGACCAAAGTTATCTCAAAACGCACCAGCGCATTCACACCGGGGAGAAACCATATCAGTGCTCCCACTGTGAGAAAAGCTATTCTGACAGGGGTAATCTCAAAAAGCACTTGCGAGTCCACACCGGAGAGAAACCATATCAGTGCTCACATTGTCAGAAGAGCTTTTCTAATTGTAGTCAACTCAAAACGCACCAGTGCATTCACACCGGAGAGAAACCATATCAGTGTTCACATTGTGAGAAATGTTTTTCTAATTGTAGTCGACTCAAAACACACCAGAGCATCCACACCGAATTCATTAATGAAGGTCCCCTCCAGATGCACCAACGCTTCCACAATGGAGAGAAGCGATATCATTGCTCAGAGTGTGGGAAGGGATTCACTATTAAAAGTTACCTCCATGTCCACCAACGCATCCACACTGGAGAGAAGCCATATAAATGCTCAGAGTGTGGGAAGACATTCATTATTAAAAATTACCTCAAGAGGCACCAACGCACTCACACTGGTGAGAAGCCATATAAATGCTCACACTGTGGGAAAAGTTTTACTCAGCGAGGTAGTCTCCGCAGTCATCAGCGCATCCACACTGGAGAGAAACCATATACTTGCTCACAGTGTGGGAAAAGCTTTTCTACCAGTAGTCATTTCAAAACGCACCAGCTCATTCACACCGGAGAGAAACCATATCACTGCTTACAGTGTGGGAAGAGCTTTATTAGAAATAAAAATCTTCAGTTACACCAACGCATTCATACCGGTGAGAAACCACATAGGTGCTCCAAGTGTGAGAAGAGCTTTAATCAAAAGACTGACCTTGAAGCGCACCAGAGCACTCACACCGGAGAGAAACCGTATCACTGCTCACAGTGTGGGAAGAGCTTTTCTATCAGTAAATATCTTAAAAAGCACCAGCGCATTCACACTGAAGAGAAACCGTTATCATTGCTCACAGTGTGGGAAGCGCTTTGTGGTACACACAGAGATTTTCAATTACACACCAGCACATCCATACTGGAGAGAAACCATACTACTGCTCACTGTGTGGGAAGAGCTTTAGTATACAAAAAACTTCTTAAATCACATCAACGCATTCACACCGGAGAGAAAACCGTATCCAATGCTCCCAGTGTGAGAAAGAGTTTTTCCAACTGTAGTTCTCTCAAAAAGCACCAGCGCGTTCACACACCGGAGAGAA
This sequence comes from Ancistrus triradiatus, assembly GCA_025084515.1. Classification (NCBI taxonomy): domain Eukaryota; kingdom Metazoa; phylum Chordata; class Actinopteri; order Siluriformes; family Loricariidae; genus Ancistrus; species Ancistrus triradiatus. Next base: position 40,565 of record JAJAGP010003417.1, read on the forward strand.
ACCGTATCAATGCTCTGAGTGTGAGAAGAGCTTTTCTAACTGGTAGTTCTCTCAAAAAGCACAAGCGCATTCACCGGAGAGAAACCGTATCAATGCTCCCAGTGTGAGAAGAGCTTTTCTAACTGTAGTTCTCTCAAAAAGCACCAGCGCGTTCACACCGGAGAGAAACCGTATCAATGCTCTGAGTGTGAGAAGAGTTTTTCCAACTGTAGTTATCTCAAAAAGCACCAGCGCGTTCACACCGAGAGAGAAACCGTATCAATTGCTCTGAGTGTGAGAAGAGTTTTTCCAACTGTAGTTATCTCAAAAAGCACCAGCGCGTTCACACCGGAGAGAAACCGTATCAATGCTCTGAGTGTGAGAAGAGCTTTTCTAACTGTAGTTCTCTCAAAAAGCACCAACGAGTCCACACTGGAAAGAAAAGTATCCCTGCTCACACTGTGGAAGAAGGTTCAACGATGTACTGACCCTGAATCAGTGTCACCCTCTGCTCACCCTCCTCTCACCACCCCCAGACTAGGCTGCAGTGCTCTTTTTGCAGTTCTTCTTGTGATGTAATATGTAATGTATGAGTCCAGTTTTTAAACAACAGTAGAGGAATAAAATTGTTACTGGGCAAGGTGAAAACGTCAAAGGCAGTTAATGAGGAGAAAATTCCTGACCTGCCTAGGGAAGTTGTGACACAGACGATATGTAGGGATCAAAACTTTGTAAGAGTCTCCAGGAGCTACATAAGCGCAATATATCAGTTTGTAAGGGTAAGTGAATCTTCAACATCATGACTATTAATTGTCTGTACTTCACTCATTAGGTGCAATAAATTCCCTGGCTTCCTTATGATTACATCAAATGGTGACTAAAGATCCAACTTTTTTTTTTTTTTGTTTTTTTTAGCACTAATGTCATCAGTGAATTAATTATGAAAATGAACTAATAAACATGTTGTCTTGCTATGTTTTCTTTTTTACTTTACATTTATAGAGATGAACACTTGGGAAATACAATATTCAGACTTGTATGATGTAATATCTACTAAGTAAAATGCAAAGAAAGTGACTGTGGATAAGAAGTCATACGTTTCTTTAACAACTGTCAACTGTTTTTTTTTTTAAAGAGACCAAAGCAGCTTTACAAATAGCCCAGCTGGGCAAATCCAGATTGAGAGTGACAAGGTAAAGCTCCCTCGATATGATGGGGAAGAAAACTTGGGAAGCCCAAGATTCAAAAGGGATCCAACCTACTGGGCAGCCTAGATGTATAGTGATGCTTGAATTTGTGAACCATTTAGAATTTTCTATCTTTCTGCATAATATGACCTCAAACAACATCACATTTTCAGACAAGTCCTAAATGTAGATAAAGAGAACCCAGTTAAACAAATGAGACAAAAATATTATACTTGGTCATTGATTTATAATAATAATAATACATTTGTATAGCGCCTGTCACAACACCCAAGGTCGCTTCACATTGACAGTACAACTATACAGATGAAGTAGAAGATGAATGAAAATGCTGAGAAAACAGATAAGTTTTAAGATGGGTTTTAAACCGAGAGAGAGAGGTAGTAGAGCACAGAGAAAGAGGGAGCGAGTTCCAGAGCAGGGGGGCAGCCTCCCTAACAGCTCTGCCTCCCATTGTGGAGAGTCTAAACCTGCCGGTGACCAATACACTGGAATCAGATTACTGTAATGAGAGGGGGGAGTGTAGTAATCAAGCAGACCAGACAGATAGACAGGACTCAAGCCATGAAGGGATTTAAATGTAAGTAATAGTATTTTGTATTGGATGCATCGATGGATGAAAGCCAGTGAAGTCGATCGAACACAGGAGTGATGTGTTCACCTTTCCTCATGGATGTTAAAATCCTAGCAGCAGCGTTTTGAATAAGCTGTAACGGCCAGAGTGTTTTGAATGGAAGACCATAAAGGAGGGAGTTACAGTAGTCAAGCCGAGAGACCACAAAGGCATGGACGAATGCCTCAGCGGCCTTAGGGGATAGCAGCGGACGGAGACGTGCAATATTACTTAAATGGAAAAAGGCCGATTTAGAGAGCATATGTGAGGCTCAAAGGACAGAAGAGGATCAAAAATGACACCAAGATAAGTACAGAGGCTCAGATGGCTAAGACTGACATAGACTTGAGTGTCATCGGCATCGCAATGAAATTTCAAGCCATGATGGCGGAAAATGTCACCAAGGGGAGTGATGTAGATAATGAATAATAGAGGCCCGTGTACTGAACCCTGGGGAACACCCTGACAGATGGGACAGAGTCAGATACATGGCTCCCCATACCAACAAAATGGCGCCTATCAGTTAGATAAGATGTGAACCAGGATAGTACTGAGACAGAAAGTCCATTGTTAGAAAGTCTAGATGGATATAAGTTGTGGTTTATAGTGTCAAAAGCAGCAGTAAGATCAAGTCAGAGAAGTATAGAGACCTAACCTTTATCGGCAGCAAGACAAAGGTCAAAGCCAGAAGTATTTAGACATGAACCTGCACACGGTCAAAAGTATTTAAACATGATTCCGCACATAGCCAAAAGTGTTAGGACACGCCATTGCATGCAGCCATATGTATTGGGACATGCCATTGCATGCAACAAAAATTACTGAGACGCCCTCGCCCAAGGCCAAACATATTGGGACACGCCTCGACTGTGGAAAAAAGGATTGGGAGAGTCCCCCACACGTGGCCAAACGTATTGGGACACGTCCCCTCAAACAGCCAAAAGTATTGGGACATGCCCTCGCACACGACCAACCATATTGAGACATGCCCCTTTCACGTGGCCAAAAGTATTGAGACATGCCCCTGTACATGGCCAAAAGTATTGAGATACGCCCCAAGACGCGACCAAAAGTATTGAGGCACACCCTCGCATATGGCCAAAAGTATTTAGACACGACTCGCACACGGCCAAAAGTATTTAGACACGACCTCGCACATGGCCAAAAGTGTTAGGACACACCCCACATGCAGCCATACATATTGGGGCACGCCCCCACATGCAACCAAAATTACTGAGACATGCCCTCACGTGGCCAAACATATTAAGACATGCCCCCGATTGTGAAAAAAAGGACTGGTAGACACTGCAAACACTGCATTCCAGCATAAGAACCTTATCCCATCTGTGAAACATGGTGGTGGTAGTATCATGGTTTGGGCCTGTTTTGCTGCGTCTGGGCAGCACGGTTTGCCATCATTGATGGAAAAATGAATTCTAAATTATATCAAAGAATTCTAAAGGAAAATGTCAGGACATCTGTCCATGAACTAAATCTCAAGAGAAGGTGGGTCATGCGGCAAGACAACGACCCTAAGCACACAAGCCGTTCTACCACAGAATGGTTACAGAAGAATAAAGTTCATGTCTTGGAATGGCCAAGTCAAAGTCCTGACCTTAATCCAATGGAAATGTTGTGGAAGGACCTGAAGCAAACAGTTAATGTGAGGAAACCCCCCAACATCCCAGAGCTGAAGCTGTTCTGTATGGAGGAATGGGCTAAAATTCCTCCAAGTGCAGGACTGATCAACAGTTACAGGAAACGTTTAGCTGCAGTTATTGCTGCACAGGGGGGTCACACCAGATACTGAAAGCAAAGGGTCACATACTTTTGCCACTCACTAATATGTAATATTGGATCATTTTCCTCAATAAATAAATGACCAAGTCTAATATTTTTGTCTCATTTGTTTAACTGGGTTTTATTTATCTACTCTTAGGACTTGAGTGAAAATTTGATGATGTTTTAGGTCATATTTATGCAGAAATTTAAAAAATTCTAAAGGGTTCATATACTTTCAGGCACCACTGTATGTTATTTTTTCCCCAGTATGTTAAATTCAGCAAATAAATGTTGGAATTACATTAAAATTTAGACCTGTTTCCATTTTCAATTGAGAACGATCTTCCCAATTGTCAGACCTAGTGTGTGAACATGTGATTTGATGTAAAGATGTCTGAAATAACTATGCGTTCTCAGTAGATAGAATGTATTTGAGATAATGTACATCTCAGTCGATTTCTGGAAGCTGTGCAGAGAACTGGCTGGCCATCCTGGTATGGTCCTTCTTTTGAATTAATTTCCCAGTTTACTTTTAATATTATAAAACTTTCTTCCAGTCTGTTCTGTCACCCATAGATTTTGCCATTTATCCTTCCTTTTAGCTTTAATAATGCTTTTGGTATCTTCTTTACTTACTACTGCTTTTTATATTAATCTTTATGTCCTGCCGATTTTCCTATAGCGACATCTTGCAATCGATATTTCCAGTAATCATATCTACCAAGCCTTGATCTCTGACGTATTATGGTTTTTGTTTTCGCCTCGATTTAAAGTGTTTTGCGTTCTCGTATTTTGTTTTTACGCTCCCTTATTAAAAACAGTGATTTCACTCCATAAGGAGCTTTATAGCACGTGGTTGATGAATGGAACCACAGAACCGGTATGTAGCGATGGGCGGAGACTGGGAGTGGCAGCAGGCAGCCAATAGATCTGAAAGGAAGCACAGCACAGCACACGAGCACGCCCCACTCGCGAAGCAAAACAAAACGCACGTGGAACGGGAGAATGGAATGTAAACAAGGCGTGGCGAGAAACGAGTGAGGTGAAGACGGGAAAAAATAAACGAGATGGCAGAAGCGAGGGCATAGCGGAGCGGACCCTGACACATTGTTAGATAAGCCATTGTGAGATCTCGTGTTCCTCAAGGTGAGTTGCTACAGGGGTGACTTTCAGGTCCTATTTTTTCTGTCTATCATTAAAGAATATTAGGAAATCATTACTGGTATACACCGGCGGGATAATAGGTTCCAATACTGTTGCATTCCCAGTAAGTCTTGATACAGTGTCAAAGAGGAAAGGATTATTATTGTTACTGTCGATTAAAAACGAGAAATATTCCGATTTAGATTTTTTAAGGGCATGTTTGTATTCAGCTAGGGCATCTTTCCATGCCAACTTATAAACTTCCCGTGTAGCGTGTCGCCATTTGCGCTCTAATTTTCATGCAGTTTCTTTTAGAGCACGTGTATGATCATTATACCAAGACATCGGGGGTATTTCAGAAAGCAGGTTTAGTGAAAACTCAGAGTAAGGTGACTCAGAGTTTACGGATACTCTAGGTTTTCGCTTTCACAAAGCAAGTTCAGCGTAACTTGTAGTCAGTTACTCCGGCAACATACTCCGTGAAGCTAAGCTGCTCGCTAGCAGGTTTACTTCAACTAACCCTAAGTTTCTCATCGAAGCACAAACACTACGGAGAAATCTCCATCGGGAGAGGCTGATCAGACCCCCGCCCGTAAATGTTTCCTTCGTTCCCTGATGATTATCTGTGTGAGCCTTAGCGTTTTCTCAGCACAGTCCATCATTTCTATTAACAATCTTCTCCTCTCCCGCTCTCAATCGCTCATATGAACCCTCCGTGGACACGCCCTGAGTTCGGAGCAAATTCTTTGTGTTTTGCGCTCCATGGTTTTTGCCAAGGGGGATTTTCTATACAAAAATCAGTGATGCTGAGCATATTCTAAAGCAGCTGTCTGTCCGGCTTATTACTCTTGCATTTTTAAAACGGCTAACAAGAAACCTATTGATATATAATATATTATATATATTATATATATATATATATATATATATATATATATATATATATATATATATGTGTGTGTGTGTGTGTGTGTGTGTGTGTGTGTGTGTGTTGTCCCCCCAAGTCACAGAGCCACAAACCTGATCAAAGAAGAATCCGACAGAATTTTCAGGTATCAGTCTAAGCAACAAGTAATTTATTTAGTATGAAGCTTCGAGACTTGAATCAGTTAATAATGATTTTAGGGTTTCCAAGTGTGATTGGCCTGCATATATGGCACTCTCTGCTAAATGAAGCAGATTAAGTGAATAGGAGGAAGTTTTCCCACAACGTTTAAATGTGCAGGTAGGGGAGAGGGAACCTAAATAATAAAAAAGCAATTTTGCATTACAAATGAAAAATACAAATCACAATACAGCCACTGCAGCAGTTAATTACTGTTCTGCAGTGTGAAGATCATATGTGATACAGCCCACATCATCAGCAACATGGAAGCAAAGTGGCCTGGGTCTGTGCATGACTTGTAAAGTTTTCATGATGTGTGTAACAGTGAGTGCTAAGATTTGCCCATGGGTGAATACATACAATACATATCCTCTCATAATCAATATTTAGTTCTGTTTTTGCAACTGGTAATTTAAAAACTGTATCCTTGTATTATCCATAATAGGAGAGTTTCGTAATTACAGACAGAATGTACCCCTGCCAGCCCTATTTTGCTGACACCTTGCGCTGATCCTGAGCCTGGCCCACAGCAATGTTATAACTTGGCTCACTGCAGGACATGAGCCAGGGTAGAGATGACCATTGGGGGATCTCAATGACTGGTGATCAGACAATGTCCCACTCATCCAGTGACCAATCCTGATATAAATCCTGACCATATAGCCGATGCACAAGATGGAAGAGCAGTGAGGAAACACAATCTGCTACCATCATTACTGATTAGCCTATCATCCTCCCGGTTTGTCAAATTAAAAAAACAATATGCCTGTCTTTTTATTAAGTCTTCTTTATTCATGCAAGTACAAATGCAGTACAGAGGTTAATATCTTGTTCTTCAAACAAGTAAAATCATCCAACCTGTGGGCACATCATCCAACCTTTAACTGATGTTTGATGTTCCCAGCAGTTGTATTTCCATTATTGTCTTTTATATATGAAGTCTTATGTGATCCATTTCTAAATTAGACTTTTCAATTTTGTTTTTAAAAACGCACCTTTTACAGGGAGCAACAGGACCACAAAAAAAAATGACCATTGAAATATCACAGTGCCAGGGTCTAAAGTCATTGGGCCAATTCTGAAACCACATCTTACTGAGATACATTGTGCTGTGGAGGTGGATGGACCTTCTTCCCCATTGTAATTTCCAGCATCACTCTGTATAATTCAATGGTTTAGATGTTATTTTCGGGTGGTGTATCTTCCCTCTCTGTGGCAGCTGACAAGGCTTTTCCCTCATTACCTTCCTGCAATGCAAAATGAACAATTTTCTGTGGAGTATTGAAAGTACTTACACCTGCATGGAGCTCTGTTATGGGTCCACCAGATTACACCAACAGTAACTGGTAGAAAAATGGAGGGTGAAAATGGAAGAACTAGACAATTAAATTATAACTTTAACTAATTTTACTAATATTACTAATTTTAAACAAGACAATGTACCTAACTGGACTTTTGTTTCTAGAACTGTGCAATCACAGTTTTTTCAAATATGTAACTCTGAGTCACCCATGAAAATATGAAGAATCTGGAAAAGGTAACAGCAGTCAATTACAAAGAACTGTACTGCTACAAGAAAAAATCTGTGTGCCAAGTTGTGTCTAGTAATGGATTGGGTGGCATCACTGATCCCACAGTGGCAAAAACGATGAAAAAATGGACATAAGTTTTATATCCTTAATTTTGAATGACTACCCTCTTATGTAGGTCACTGGGTCCTGGGGGGGTGGCTGGGGTCAGATGAGCTTCTTTCCTCCAGGGATGCCTTCAGCAACAAGTCACCCAGTGTTTTGAATGAGGGCCATCTCTTCAGCCTCTGTGGGAGGTGGTGGAACGACCCTGTTTTTTTTTGGCCCTCAGCCTTTGTCAAATTTGAACACATCCAACACTGAACAAATTGGGAGACTTGTATGTATAAAGGCACATGTAGGTGTTGCTTTCAAATAGATAATATGAAATACTGTTGGAATGGCTGAACAATTTACTTTTTTCCCATTCTTAGGAAATTTCAAACTAGCTTACTTACATATATGACATAACCACTGAGTATTATTTAATTAGGTAGGGTAGCTAAACAACGTCATGATTGCATGTAATGATATTATATACCTTACCTGTTTGAACTATAATTTTTGGTGTTTCATCATCTTTAGTTCCTGATAAGTAGCTACATTTTGTGCTTGTTGGGTTGCACCTGCATACATATTAACATGCACACGCACGCAAAAATAAAATAAGTGGAACACTCTGAATAAAACTTTTTTTCAGTTATTACTCACCCCATTGAATCGGGCAGCATTTTTTGCCTCGCCAGCTCACGTAATTTGGCTACTGTATTATTTTTTCCTAAATTTATGCTCAAATTATATACTCACCTATTTCTAACTCCACTGGGTTGAAGTGCGAGGACTGAGCCCGGTTTTTTCTCCCGTTGCCGTGCTGATCCGTGTTATCTGTGTTCCATTGATGAGGGCTTTGTATCTCCTCGTGCACGAGCTTTATTCAGGGTTAAAGTAACTCGGAGTTGACTGAGCTAACCGTTATCCCCCGTTCTGAAACCGGAAACTCTGAGTTGGACAGTTCAGGATCGGTCAACCCAGAGTTCAGATTTGAACTCAGGGATTGTTAAACCTGCTTTCTGAAATACCCCCCTGGTCTACGCTCAATGAAGGTATTTGTGTTGATTTATATGATGTTATGTTCACATTGAATATATTCAGCTGATCAGCCGGAATCCAAAAGCTAGCAGTTATAACAGCTGCCAGGCCATATTCCACTAAGAAGTCGCTTGCTGTGATTAGGATACTCTGTGAAGTTAACCCTAGAGCGTCAAGTACATTGGCTACAAATGGCACAAAATCAAGCAAACTGGTCTGTCCTATGCAGTAAATGTTGCAGTGGCGTTGTTGAAGGGATTATCACCAGCAGTGTTAAAGCTTCTCTAAGCTAATGTGTGCATTGTTGTGCACAGTGAGTTTTAATTGTAACGCTATTCAGTGTAATATTACAATATTATTTCCAAAAAACTTGGATGTTTTAAAAAAATACAATAAAAACAAGAATGTGTGATTTGTACAAAGAAGGGGTTTTCAGTCACTGTTTATTTCGGTTGTACTCTATTCAAGGTATCACTTCTCTTATTTGAAAGATCTTTCAAAAGTGGTTTGCAAAGTGGGGTATTATTGGGGGGCCTTGATAACCACTCATAATGTCAGACCATTCTAGATAAGAACATGTTTAAGCACATCTCATGAAAACTTTATAAAATCATAAGGTTTCCATAAGGTGTGCTTAAACATGTTCTAATCTACAAACCCAATTCCAATGAAGTTTGGACATTGTGTAAAACATCAGTAAAAACAGAATATGTTGATTTGCAAATCCTTTTCAACATGTATTCAATTGATTTCACTACAAATACAAGATATTTTATGTTGAAATGGATAAACTTTATTGATGTTTGCAAATATTCCCTCATCTTGAATTTGATGCCTGAAACACATTCCAAAAAAGTTGGGACACTTCCGAAAACCACTGTCAGTGAACACAGTTCGTCGCCATACATCAACATCACCCAGAAACACAATAAGCGATAAGCGTTTGGGAACTAATTGTTGAAGCTTTGTGGGTAGAATTCTTTCCCTTTCTTGCTTGATGTACAGTGGGGCAAAACAGGCATTTAGTCAGCATGTAAGCCTGCAAGTTCTCATGCTTAGAAAGATGAGAGAGGTCTGTAATTTTCATCATAGGTACACTTCAACTATGAGAGACAAAATGAGAAAAGAAAATCCAGGAAATCACATTGTAGGATATTTAAAGAATTTAGTTGTAAATTATGGTGGAAAATAAGTAATTGGTGAAAAACAAATGTTGACCTCAATATTTTGTAACATAACCTTTGTTGGCAATGACAGAGTTCAAACATTTCCTGTAAGTCTCCACCAGATTGGCACACACTGTAGCTGGTATTTTTTGGCCCATTCCTCCATGCAGGATCTCCTCTAGAGCAGTTGATGCTTTGGGGCTGTCACTGGGCAACACGGACTTTCAACTCCCTCCACAAATGTTCTATGGGGCTGAGGTCTGGAGACTGGCTAGGCCACTCCAGGACCTTGAAATGCTTTTTACAGAGCCACTCCTTCGTTGCTCGAATGGTGGTGTGTTTTGGGATCATTGTCATGCTGGGAAAGATCCAGCCACGTTCCATCTGCAATACTCTCACTTGATGGAAGGAGGTTTTGGCTTAAAATCTCACCATACATGGCCCCGTTCATTCTTCCCCTAACACGGATCAGTCGTCCTGTCCCCTCTGCAGAAAAAACAGCCCCCAAAGCATGATGTTTCCACCACCATGCTTCACAGTAGGTATGGTGGTTCTTGGGATGCAACTCAGCATTTCTTCTTCCTCCAAACACGATGAGTGAGTTTTTACCATAAAGTTTTCTATTTTGGTTTCATCTGACCACATGATATTCTCCCAATCCTCTTTCTGGATCATTCCATATGCTCTCTGGCAAACGTTCGTCAGACGGGCCTGGACATGTACTGGCTTAAGCAGGGGGGGGCACGCCTGGCACTGCAGGATCTGAGTCCCTCTCGGCGTAGTGTGTCCCACTGATAGCCTTTGTTACTTTGGTCCCAGCTCTCTTCAGGTTCATTCATCATCAGGTTCCTCCATGTCAACTGTGGGAGCAATTGTAAGAAATGGAAGACATACAAGACCATTGATAATCACCCTCGATCTGGGGCCCCCACGCAAGATCTCATCACCGTTCTCATGATCATTTTAACCTCACGGGATGAGATCTTTGGCGTGGGGCCCCAGATCGAGGGTGATTATCAATGGTCTTGGTATTGTATTCTTCATTTTCTTACAATTGCTCCCACAGTTGATTTATTCACACCAACCTGCTTGTCTATGGTAGATTCACTCTTCCCAAACTTGGTGCAGGTCTACAATTTTTTCTTTCTGTTGTCCTTCGACAGCTCTCTTTTGGTCTTGGCCATGGTTGAGTTTGGAGTCTGACGACTGTTTTGAGGGCTGTGGACAGGTGTCTTTTATACATGTAACGAGGTCAAAACAGGTGCCATTAATACAGGTAAATGAGTGGAGGACAGAAGAGCTTCTTAAAGAAGAAGAAAGGTTACAGGTCTGTGAGAGCCAGAAATCTTGCTTGTTTGTGGGTGACCAAATACTTATTTCCCACCATGATTTACAATTAAATTCTTTAAAAATCCTACAATGTGATTTCTTGGATTTTTTTTCTAATTTTGTCTCTCATAGATGAAGTGTACCTATGATGACAATTACAGACCTCTCTCATCATAGGAGAACTTGCACAATCAGTGGCTGACTAAATACTTTTTTGCCCCACTGTACAACTTCAGTTTGGGGTCTCCGTTGTCGTATTTTGTGCTTCATAATGCACCACACATTTTCAGTAGGAGACAGGTCTGGACTGCAGTCAGGCCAGTCTAGTACCCGCACTCTTTCACTATGAAGCCACGCTGGTGTAACACGTTCAGAATGTGGCTAGGCATTGTCTTGCTGAAATAAGCATGGACGTCCCTGAAAAGACGTTGCTTGGATGGCAGCATATGTTGCTACAAAACCTGTATGTACCTTTCAGCATTAATGGTGCCTTCACAGATGTGCAAGTTCTCCATGCCATGGGCACTAACACACCCCCATACCATCAGAGATGCTGGCTTTTGAACTTAGCGCTGTTAACAATCTGGACATTCCTTTTCCTCTTTGGCCCGGAGGACACGACGTCCATGATTTTCAAAAACAATTTGAAATGTGGACTCATCAGACCACAGGACACTTTTCCACTTTGCGTCAGTCCATCTCAGATGAGCTCGGGCCCAGAGAAGCCGGCGGCGTTTCTGAATGATGTTGATGTATGGCGACGAACTGTGTTCACTGACAGTGGTTTTCTGAAGTGTCCCAACTGTTTTGGAACGTGTTGCAGGCATCAAATTCAAAATGAGTGAGTATTTGCAAAAAACAATGAAATTGATCCGTTTGAACATTAAATATCTTGACTTTGTAGTGTATTCAATTGAATATGGGTTGAAAAGGATTTGAAAAAAATCATCATATTCTGTTTTTATTGATGTATTACACAACGCCCCAACTTTATTGGAATTGGGGTTGTATAATGGTCTGACATTATGAGTGGTTATGTCTCATAGACTTCAGTGCATACAGTGCTGGTAATCTTAGGCATGCTATTTTTCTTGTACACACCATTTCCACTGAATTAAGTTAGTCTAATTTTAAAAGGAAGAACTAGAAAAGATTAAGCATCTTGGGCATAAGGAACTGACTAGTAGAAATGACAACATTTACAATTTATAGAATTGTGATGCAGAACTAGAATATAACCCATTTAACTGATATATTCAGTAGAACTGTGCCTTTCTTATTGCAGATTAATTTCTTTCTTTCTTTCTTTTTTTTCTCTTTAATCACTTTCTTTCTTTCAGTGACTGATTCTGAAGGAATGGAAGAATCCACGCAAATCTTTAATCAGTAGTTAAATATTATCAAATATTATTGTTACATATTCCATAAGTTATTGCAGAAATAGTATATATTAAATTTGTATTTAAAAAATTTCATTCACTTATAAATGAGTATGTGTTTTCAGTAAATTATATTTCAAACTAAAACACCTCTCCTTCTTGATAGAGGTCTTACAACTTTTTATTGTTTGGAAATTTGTTTGTTTCATTGGTTTATTTATTGTTTCTTTCAGCATCAGTGGATATTTAAGAACAGACACAAAGATCCATCGAAACTATACTTACTCAGATTGATCAGTTTAGTGTAATCAGTTAACTGCTTAAGTGTCCAATTCCTCCTCCCCAGACTCGGTATGGGTCTGGAGATGAGAATACAGGGGAAGCTGTAGAAGAATTTCTGCAACTTTGGCTCCCAAAACAAGTGGACCACAGCAGAACTGATCCTAATATTCCTCACTATGGAGTCTCCCACAATCAGTGTTACTGGTGCGGGAAGCAGAGATGAGTCCGATGTGACCAGCAGAATTAAAACGCCGGACTGAAGCTTTCTGGAAGCGGCCATGGTTAGGAGCACACAGGCTGCTCTTTTTGTATGATATCAAAATGGGGAGAAAAAGTTCTGAGAATCAAAAACAGAATTCATAACCAATAAATGACATTTTGTAATTGAGAAAACTGTTATTAATATTGATAGTTATAAAATCAGGTCTGTAAACAAAATATGTCTGTATTTAATCGTCCATTTTGTGCTTCGTTGCGCCTTCTCTCAGTTGCACTTCGCCTCAAAAAGTTTCTCGCTTTGGACTTTTGGCCCCGATTTTACGGGTGGGCGGGATCTAGGTCAGTCATTGGCTGCTGGAGTCGAGCCCCACCCAGCTCATTCTACACAGCGAAGGCGCCCCCGTTTTTTCCCCAGGAGTTAGCATTCATTGCCTTTATTGTCATATGAGCATTCCTGAAGATGCGGTTAGTGCTCTAACAACTCTGAATGCTGCTGTAACACAGAAAGCTGAAGAGGAAGGTGTACCTTTCTACAGAAGTTGAAGAATTAAAGTGTAATTTTATGCTCAATTTGATAAAACATTTTTTTTTAAATTTTTTAAACATTAAAATTTTTAAGTATTATTGCATACAACTGTGTTCTTGCTAAGTCTTTATTAACTGTTCACTTTGTTTAAAAAAACAGTATGTGTACTGATACAACTTAAGGTTCGGTTTAACAGTTTGTTACATTCACTTCCATGCAAAACATAATTCAAGACTGAGATGTAAATGTCTCATCCATGGTTTTGTGATGGCCAACATGGGTCAATCACTCGAGCAATTGGCTGTTGAGAGGACAAGCAACTGATGGCAGCACGATTCCTGCAGCCAGCTCCTCCTGTTGGTGTTCAGTCTCAAAGTCAGAGAGGCCCTATACAGAAGCAACATGTTACTCAAATGGTTTTCATAGTGACAGTTTTACCACAGCAGCCAAACAACAGCCCCAAAAAAAACAAACATAGTGATTATACTGAAAATAAACAGAGCTCATAAGTTTATTCAAACTCCCATCACTTATTCCAACTTGGTTCTATACTTCAATATCCTAAGAGTCCAATGTAAAGCCAATGTAGCTTTGGAAATTCACACTGTTATCAATGATGCATAGTTGTTTTTGTTAAGCTTACATCATACATATATTAACATGTATTAATACTTATATTCAGTGATACTTATATATTAGGGGAGTTCCAAAACAAAACTCCACCACAGCTTGTCCTTAAATCTGGCCTGGTCAGCCATCAGATACTCTAGTAGTTAACCAAGTTTTAAAGAGTGAAATAACCTTATTAATCTTAAGTATTCAGTAATAATTACAACATACAACAAGGTCTTTCCAAAACTCCACAACAGATGTACTTCAAACTCGGTGAGGACGTTTGTCAGATGATGTAGTACAGAATCCACATGTTACAATCGACATACTATGGCAATTTTAGCAAATCCAGCCCCAGCATTTTATGAAAAGACCATTTGCACTGGCAGAATATCCTCCCTGGCTTTATGCAGAGAGCTCTGTTTGAATGTGCTAGCTTAGGACATTGTCAGAACAGGACCTTCTTGAGAGTATTTCACACAGCGATTGAGCTAGATAACGTTAACACTCTACCTAGATTAACCAGTTAGCAGTCTGACTCTAAGCCTCCATGAGGAACTGTGTATTACTAAAAGTCATAATCGTTCAAACTAGCTGACATGAGAAAACAGAAACTCACCGCTTACCTGTTTTCCGGCCAGCATTTTCCAATCGGGGGAAAATGACTGACTAGATCACGCCCACCTGTAAAATCGGGGCCAAAAGTCCAAAGCGAGAAACTTTTTGAGGCGAAAGAGAAGTGCAACTGAGAAAAGGTGCAACGAAAGCAAAAACAGATTCTTCAAGAATATAAAACACAAAATGGACGATTAAATACAGAAATATTCTGTTTACAGAACTGATTTTATAACTCTAAATATTAATAATAGTTTTCTCAATTACTAAATGTCATTTATTGGTTATGAATTCTGTTTTTTGATTCTCAGAACTTTTGGCCCTATTTTGATGCCATAGGGTACATCTGATGTATCCTTCGCGACCTACAATATCCCGAGGTGCATATCTGAGCGGGTTGGCTGAGGTTATTTAAATGTAAGGATTTAAAAACTCGAATAGGTAAATGTTAAAAATCAAAGCGCAACATTTTTTTGTTTTGTTTTAGGGAGCAAGGAGCAAACAGAGACCTTTATTAAACTGCTTGAGGGGAAAATGAATGCCAGCGCCTGCAGTGAAGCGTCTCCTCCAATAACTGAAAAACCAAAAACAGCATATAAACTAAACTCAAATTTCTGACTTCCATCTGGTTATAACAACCTTATTTGCTGTTTTGTGAAACGGTGCGGACAGGTGGGTCGGTCTTCGTAGCTGTCTACCCAGCCTTCCAAGGACACACCTTCATAGACTGCGTAGACCGCGTCCTTCGAAGGATGCAGCCCCTGAAATGGGATTCAGCTATGTGTGAGCGGTAGCAGGCATATACCGGGACTGTTCTGGGTCCTAACAACAGAGTCCATTACCGAAATCTGCATGTTCATTCAGGTTTGTTTTGTGTTTAAAGGCTTTGTTATTAGATTATAATTAGAAATTTGGGTTCATATTAGGGAGCTAAAGTTAGTTTCGTTTTGGACGTTGGCTATAAATTCGATACTTTTCTTTCATAAAAATGTTTAAATATTTCGGAAGATTATTGTAACACTCTGGAGTGACAAATACAGATGAATCGATTTACAAACAAAAACTCTCTTTTGTGCTGTTAAGGCTGATTGAGATGTTGGTCACTAGATTAATTTATCAGCTAAAAAATATTACATACTTAATAAGGAATATAACAGACTAATGACATAAACACAGATATGAGAGCAATTTGCCATTTTAACGCGATTCCGAGGAGTGTTTTCTAACTATACCCCTTTCACCTCTGGCTTTCACGCTCTTGTAATTAGGAATTGTATCCGGATGCGATTTTCAAACACATGCATTCCACTTCATTTTCCAAATGTCGTCTCCCTGTCAGACTGTTTGAAATATGGTTGCTGTTACGCTACATAATATTGGGCAAAAGTCTTAGTGGCCACAGTAGATTGGCTTTTTGTTTGCAATTGTTTTTAAGCAAAAGGTATAATATATTTTCTCTGTATCTTTATTAGAAATTAAACATAAAATACAGGACATTAGTATGGCTAATTGACCTTTGATGAGTCGTTACAGCTGCTCTCCATCTGTATAATAATGGAAAACTGAGTATTCTTTGAGCACACAGAATCTTCTGTATACCAAAGTGCTATTGAGTTCAAAAGAGGAGCATATTGCAATAGTGTAACCTGGTATTTAGATCCAGAAACAGCAAGTGACATGAAATAACAAGCACCAAAATTGGGTATTTGGGTTCAAAGTACCTAATGTACAACGCAGCATATTATTTATTTTTATTAGGTCTGTGCTTAGTAACTGTCAGGAACTGCATGTGAAAGAACATTATTTGTTTTCACCACTGTTTATGGATTGACACAGGACATTTTCTAGATGAAGCAGTCATCGTCACTCTAAAATGGACAAAAATGGACATAAAACCCTTGTTGATTCCTGGAAGGTTTTCGGGTTCTGATGATATTGAACCTGTTCTCAGAATCTCAACTCTTCACATCTTTTATAGTAGAATGAGCAGATAAACTCAGTTTGCAGAATCAGAGTATTGTTTTTGTTACTTCGCTTCATGAGAGCATGAAGACCGAGACTTGTACGCCTTCTGATGGAGGGACATCAACCTCTACAGATCAGCAGCATGGAGGATTCCAGAAGAAGTCCATAAAAGAGGAAGAAGTGGAAGATAAAGATGATCTCTGTAAGAACTCTTCTTCAAAGCCAATCTAGCATGAGGATCAATAAAGTGCTTTTTTTTTATACTCATGAAATGTAATGACTGGAATTTCAGGTGGAGAAACATCAAGCTCTGTGGGACACATCAACCCTGCAGAACAACAGAATGGAGGATTCCAGAAGAAGTCAATAAAAGAAGAAGAAGCTGAAGATAAAGACAATTTCTGTAAGAATTTGTTTTCCAGTCTAGTCTCAGGATAAATGAAGACCTCCATGAAGCTGGCCCCACCATGTGAGCCAAAACGAAACAGAAATACCACTGTTTGTTTGTGCTGGTTTATAAATGTAGAAAGCATCGTTCATGCTGCTTTCATATTTAAGAAATTCTAAATTACATTTTATTAGCTGTGATGTCATGCAGCCTCCATCAGTGGCCAAATGCACCAGATTGGTCTAAAACTTAGCACAAACGAGCTATAGTATTTTAATTCCATTGTTGATCATAGATGCGCCCAGCTTCACAGAGTTTAAATGAAGTGCTTTTTTTTTTTACACCAGTAAAATGTAATATATGGAATTTCAGTTGAAGGAACATCAAGGTCTGTGGGACAGTTCAGCCCTGTAGACCAACAGAATGGAGGAATCCGGAAGAAGTTCGTAAAATAAGAAGAAGATGATCTCTGTAAGAACTCTTCTTCAAATCCAGTCCAGTCTGAGGACAAATAAAGTGCTTTGTCTTTTGACACTAATGAAATGTAATGAATGGAATTTCAGGTGGAGGGACATCAAGCTCTGTGGGACACATCAACCCTGTAGACCCACAGAAGCGAGGATTCCAGAAAAAGTTCATAAAAGAGGAAAAAGATGATTACCTCTGTAAGAGAACAGAGCAACTGAATCTAGTCTCAGTTTGAATTCTATTCTAATTCTTAGCTGAACTAAGCTTCATATGGGAATAGAAACCAGTCCCATTGTTTATTATTTACTCTATCTAGCTTCATGTAGGACTGCATCTTGGATTTCCAATATTCCAAGCGTAGAAATAAAGGAAGTGTAAAAACTCAAAGCTCCACTGGGGGTTTAAAGGGAAATCGTCTTGTACCTGTAAGTTTGATTGATGTGAGAATCATTTCTTTCTTTAGACTGTGAGGAGTGCAGCTGTTTCTTCTTCAACAAGTGTGAGGTTCACGGTCCGGCTCTCTTCATCCCTGATAGCCCCGTTCCCATGGGGGTCAGCGACCAAGCCAGACAAAGCCTTCCTCCAGGGCTAGAGGTTCGGGAGTCTGGATTCCTGATGCAGGTCTGGGAGTGTTTAATAATGGAGATCCTGTTCCAGTTGGTGCTCACTTTGGATCGTACCAGAGAGAACTGGCAGATCGAGAGGAAGCCATGAACAGTGCTTATTCTTGGGTGGTGAGTTAGATTATTAAAACTATTACATTAATCATTAATAAAACATCTGAAAATGTCAAAATATAATGTTTAATGTTGAATAATATTTTGTGCAGATCTCCAGGAGCAAGGAGTGTGAGGAATACATAGATGCTAAGAGAGAGATTCATGCTAACTGGATGAGGTGAGGAAACCCTGCAGAAATCTGTTGGATCTTTGATAATAAGAATGAATTGAAATGGTTTGATTTGGTGGAGAATCTTCATCCTCCTCCTGTTTGTAACTGATCTTCATGACTTTCTCAGATATGTGAATTGTGCTCGTACTGATGAAGAACAGAATCTGGTGGTGTTCCAGTATTGAGGTGGAATTTATTACCGTTGCTGTCGACCCATTAATCCAGGACAGGAGCTCTTGGTGTGTTATGATGAGGGATACGGCCAAAACCTCAGCAGTACATTTGACTACATCTGGAACAGAAAGTGCTCCTCTAATGGTAATGTCTAAACATTCTGCTTTTGTTACACTTGAGCTACATGATACATGTGTATGATTTAGTCACCACCCACAATTTTCTGAACCAGTGTTTTGGCACCCTGATGTATTTAAAGAACAGGGATCTATGAAAGTCTGATCTTCAAAACACACGTTTGTGTAAGTGTGTCATGTGTATAAGTGGAGAAAGGGTAACATCTAAGCAACTAAAGGTCTCTCTCTTATCTCTCTTATTGGCTAATGTTAATGTTCATGAGTCCGACATCAGGAGAGCACTGGACATGTATATGTACAGTAGTGCTTGAACGTTTGTGTGCCCTTTAGAATTTTCTATTTTTCTGCATAAATATGACGTAAAACATCATCAGATTTTCACACGTCCTAAAAGTAGATAGAGAACCCAGTTAAACCCAGTTTTTTATATATATATATATACACACACAGTGTATCACAAAAGTGAGTACACCCCTCACATTTCTGCAGATATTTAAGTATATCTTTTCATGGGACAACACTGACAAAATGACACTTTGACACAATGAAAAGTAGTCAGTGTCCAGCTGATAACAGTGTAAATTTATTCTTCCCTCAAAATAACTCAATATCCAGCCATTAATGTCTAAACCACCGACAACAAAAGTGAGTACACCCCTAAGAGACTACACCTTTAAATGTCCAAATTGAGCACTGCTTGTCATTTTCCCTCCAAAATGTCATGTGATTTGTTAGAGCTACTAGGTCTCAGGTGTGCATAGGTAGCAGTTGTGTTCAATTTTGTAGTACAGCTCTCACACTCTCTCATACTGGTCACTGAAAGTTCCAACATGGCACCTCATGGCAAAAAAGTCTCTGAGGATCTTAAAAGACGAATTGTTGCGCTACATGAAGATGGCCAAGGCTGCAAGAAGATTGCCAACACCCTCAAACTGAGCTGCAGCACAGTGGCCAAGATCATCCAGCGTTTTAAAAGTCCGCTAAGAACAGACCTTGCGTTGATCGTCCAAAGAAGCTGAGTGCACGTGCTCAACGTCACATCCAAATGCTGTCTGTGAAAGATAGGCGCAGGAGTGCCGTCAGCATTGCTGCAGAGATTGAAGAGGTGGGGGGGGTCAGCCTGTCAGTGCTCAGACCATACGCCACACACTACATCAAATTGGTCTGCATGGCTGTCACCCCAGAAGGAAGACTCTTCTGAGGTCTGTACAAAAGAAAGCCCGCAAACAGTTTGCTGAAGACATGTCAACAAAGGACATGGATTACTGGAACCATGTCCTATGGTCTGATGAGACCAAGATTCATTTGTTTGGTTCAGATGGTTTGAAGCATGTGTGGCAGCAATCAGGTGAGGAGTACAAAGAAGTGTGTCATGCCTACAGTCAAGCATGGTGGTGGGAATGCCATGGTCTGGGGCTGCATGAGTGCAGCAGGTGTTCTGGAGTTACATTTCATTGAGGGACACATGAACTCCCAATATGTACTGTGAAATACTGCTCTGGCATGATCCCCTCACTCCGGAAACTGGGTCGCAGGGCAGTGTTCCAGCATGAAAATGACCTCAAACACACCTCTAAGATGATTACTGCTTTATTGAAGTGGCTGAGGGTAAAGGTGATGGACTGGTCAAGCATGTCTCCAGACCTAAACCCAACAGAACATCTTTGAGGCATCCTCAAGTGGAAGATGGAGGAGCACAAAGTCTCAAATATCTGCCAGCTCTGTGATGTCGTCATGGACAAGTGGAAAAGCATTTCAGTGGCAACCTGTGAAGCTCTGGTACACTCCATGTCCAGGTGAGTTAAGCCAGTTCTGGAAAATAATGGTGGCCACACAAAATACTGACTTTCACTAAGGGGTGTACTCACTTTTGTTGCCGGTGTTTTAGACATTTTCCCACTTGTCACACAGACACAATGGTAATGCTGTCTGTGTGTCACACAACGAAACAATTTCTACGTGTCAAGGGGGGCGTCTCATCGGTATGTGTACTCGCGCAGGCGATCAGGTATATTCCTGGCCTAGCTCGGCAAGAGAAGTGTGTAACTAACCCCCAAGTGTCAAGGGCGGGTGGTGATATCCGGATGGTCGTCCACCCGTCGTCTCTTATATAAGCCTGGACAACGACTACTTTTCCCATTGTGTCAAAGTGTCATTTTTGTCAGTGTTGTCCCATGAAAAGATGTACTTAAATATCTGCAGAAATTTTGAGGTGTGTACCTCACTTTTGTGATGCACTGTATACTGGTTCCTTCTCAAAAAATTAAGCATATTGTGATAAGTTAATTCTTTTCCCCGCAATGAATGATAAAAATTAAACTTTCATATATTTTAGGTCATTGTGCACACCACTGAAATATTTCAATTGTTTTAATTGTTTAATACTGATGATTTTTGGGCTACAGCTCTGAAACCCAAATTCTCACAAAATTAATATTTTCATCCGACCAATAAAGAAGTGTTTTATACAAAAAACGTCCAACCTTCAGATTATTAATGTTCATTTTATGCACTCAATAGCTTGGTCGGGAATCCTGTTGCAGAAATGACGCTTCAAATGCGTCGGTGGCATGGAGGCAATCAATCCTGTGACACGGCTGAGGTTTATGGAGGTCCAGGATGCTTCGATAGTGGCCTTAAGCCTCATCCACTAGTGTTGGGGTCTTTGCCGTCTCCCTCACCTTTCTTTCTCCCTTCACAATATCCCACAGATGCTCTACGGGTTCAGGGTCAGGATAGTTGGCAGGCCCACAGTTGGCGTTTTCTGCCACACGTTTTCCTTCCCCACAGACTCCCACTTAGGTGCCGTGATACAGCACTCTGGGAACAAGCCTATTCTTTCAGAATTTCTTTCTGTGTCTTACCCTCTTGCTTGAGGGTGTCATGGAAAAAAAAAAAAAAAATGGCCTTCTGGACATTAACAGTCAGGTCTGCAGTCTTAACCCATATTGCGGTTTCAGTTCATTGTCTATCATTGGCCTAACCCCTGTGTGGTGTGTGTGTGTTTGTTGTATATGTTGTATGTCCATATAGATAGATGCTATATATCGATATATATCTATATATTCTATTAGATAGATATCGATATGTATATACAGTATGTATGTCTATAAATGTAATGTGTATCTGGTGTGACCTCCTCCCCCACCAAAAAGTTCTATTTTGGTCTATCCCTCCACAAAACATTCTTACAACTGGCCTTCCTGGCTCGTCCACGTGATCTTTAGCCCAACTGCAGAGAGCATCAAGTTCTTTTTGGAGAGCAGTTTCTTTCTCCTTGCAACCCTGCCATGCACACCAAGTGTTGTTCAGTGTCCTTCTTATGGTGGACCCATGAACATTAACATTAGCCAATGTGAGAGAGGCCTTCAGTTGCTTAGAAGTTACCCTGGGGTCTTTTGTGACTTCACCAACTATTACACGCCTTGCTCTTGGAGTGATCTTCGTTGGTCGACCACTCCTGGGGAGGGTAACAGTGGTCTTGAAATTCCTCCATTTGTAAACAATCTGTCCGAATATGGACTGGTGGAGTCTAAACCCTTTATAGATGGTTTTGTAACCTTTTCCAGCCTGATGAGCATCAACAACTCTTTTTCTGAGGTCCTCAGAAATCTCCTTTGTTCGTGCCATGATACATTTCCACAAACGTGTTGTGAAGAGCAGACTTTGATAGTTCCCTGTTCTTTAAATAAAACAGGGTGCCCCCTCACGCCTGACTGTCATCCCATTTATTGAAAACACCTGACTCTAATTTCACCTTCAAATTAACTGCTAATCCTAGAGGTTCACATACTTTTGCCACCCTCTACTAATGTCATGTTGGAATCATTTTCCTCAATAACTAAATGACCAAGGTATAATAATTTTTTTTTTATCTCCGAATTGGCTTTTTTAGTCATTATATACACAATAACCAGTGAAACGAAATCACGTTCCTCCAGCACTTACAGGTGCTACTAAACCAACGAGACAGTACAGTACTAGTATTTGTACATTACTAATACTACTCATTTGTGAACTGAGTTCTCTTTATCTAACTTTAGGACTTAGGTGAAAATCTGAATGAGTTGAGGTCATATTTATGCAGAAATACAGAAATTTCTAAAGGTTCACAAACTTTCACGCACCACTGTATCGATGACTATAATATTTGGGGTATGGCTTCGGCTGAGAGTACGTCGTGCGTGTTTTGTTTTCCACTGGCCGCTTCCCACCCGGACTTCTGTTACTTTTTTCCACTTTTTTCTTTTCTACGTCTACCTGTGATTCAGCAGCTGTGGCCTTATTCTGGATCTATCGCTTTTTGTGACGTTGACTGTTGGTGTATTTGCCATTCGATTCAAGAGATTCCATATTCCCTGTTGTCATGTGCACAAAGTAAACAGGCGTTACAGTGAACAATGAAACTCTTACTTTGCTAATCCTCTTTTCACAGCTTATTTACGTTTAAACAAGATTACAAATTACAGTTAAAATAAAATAAAATTTATTCCACTCCCTCTCTCCTGCCTCACTGTCATTTAGCATTCTGTCTATTTTACCACACTTGGATTCTTTTTCTGCTCTTCCTCTGGAATCTGCCACCAGCTCATTTATCTCTTCTCTCTCTACATCTATTGACCTGTTATGCCCTCTCTAATCCAGACCAAGACAATCTTCTCATCCTGCCCCCTGGCTGTCAGATGTGCTGCGTGGCTTTTGAAGAGAGCTTAGATCTGCTGAGAGAAAATGGAAGAAGTCCAAGCTTGATGCAGATCTTCAGCACTATAGTGCTGTACTTTCTTCATTCTCATCGGATTTGGCTGCCACCAAGACGGCCTTTTACAGAAGAAAGATGGAAGAATCTGCTGCAGATCCACACAAACTCCATGCAGTTTTCTCATCACTCCTCAACCCACCTCCTCCTGCTCTGTCATCCTCCCTAACTTCTGAAGACTTTGCCAGCTTCTTTGAAGAAAAGATAAACAAGATCTGCCAGTCATTTGCACCTGCCACTATCCCCAGTGCAAATTTGTAACCACTCAACACCCTAACCAGTTTTTCTCCTTTTTCCCCAGGTGATGTACTTCAGCTTCTCTCATCCAGCAACCCTACCACATGTCAACTAGATCCCCATCCCATCACCATTGCTACAAAAGATTGCTCAAGACCTTCTTCCCTTCATCTACTCCTTCATCAACAACTCCCTGACTCTTATCACTGTTATACTGATGATACCCAGCTCATCCTCTCTCTTCCTCCAACAGATGTGCAGTTTTCCACATGTATCTCAGCATGTCTGGAGAGCATCTCCTCGTGGATGTCAGCTCATCATTTGAAGCTAAACCACCGCAAAATGGAACTGCTCTAGATGGGTCTCCTTATCAAGATCTTGCCATCTCCAGGATGAACTCCTCCATCACACCTTCTGAGAGTGTGAGAAACCTTGGAGTTTTCTTTGATAACCAGCTGAGCTTCTCTGCTCATATTGCCAAACTGACCCAATCATGCAGGTACCTTCTCTACACCATCTGGAGAATTCGACCTTTCCTCTCCAGGGAAGCCACCCAGGTGCTTGTCCAGTATCTCGTATCAGAACTAGATTACTGCAATGCTCTTCTGGCTGGTCTGCTAATGCGTACAATCAGAGCCCTGCAACTGATTCAGAATGCAGCGGCTCATCTGGTTTCAATCTGCACAAGTTTTCTCATGTCACCCTACTGCTGCGTTCCCTTCACTGACTTCCTGTAGCTGCCCGCATCACATACAAAACCCTGATGCTCGCCTACAAAGCCAAAAATGGAACCGCACCATCTTACCTAAAGGTTCTAATCAAACCACGCTCTGTACCTCGTTCCCTCCAAGACACAAGCTTGGCTCGACTGGATCCTCCACTTAAGATTAAAGGAAGACAAGCATGTAGACTCTTCTCCGTCCTAGCACCCAGGTGATGGAATGAAGTTCCACTGGATGTCCGAATGGCTGAGTCTCTTGCTGTCTTCAAGAGGCGACTAAAGACTCACCTCTTCACCCAGCACTTAAGTGAAGAAAGAAGTGAATTGTGATTATTTGTGCTATTGCTTACTTGTACTAATATGAGGTTCTGTGTACTAGGAAGAAAACAAAGCACTTCTGTAAGTCGCTCTGGATCAGGACATCTGCTAAATGCTGTAAATGTAAATGAAAGATTTGGGCCCGAGGGCGATTAGCTAGACTTCAGCACGGTACATATGTAGTGTTAGCAGGAATCGCTCACAGGCACGATTGACGATGACGTTGATTGTCGGACTGTTTCATTACACAAACATGGCACAAACATTTCAGTACACAAACATGGTCCTTATTAAGAATTCCTTCAGGAATTTGCTAACTTTCTTTCCAGCTTAGTACTTTCTACAAATAAGGCTTTGATTGTACGTGATTGTAATATTTACTTTGATAATGAGCAGGATTCACTTAAAATTGCTTTTGATTCCATCTTAGAATCCATGAGTACTACTCAGAATGTGATGGGACCAACCCACTGCTGTAATTAGAAACCTACCAGACTTAAAATTTAATACACCTATGGAACCCAGTCATCTTGTAAGTGTAAGTGACCAATTAGAATATGTTTTGCTCAACCCTGGATATAGTTTCTCCTGGTGGGGTCAAAACACCCTTCAGGGAAACAAGGCTAGCGCTATGGTATTGAAGGGCGAGGTTTCTCCTCTTCTTAAACCGCTAGGTGTCACTCCCTGTTTTTCATTTATAGTGCATAGTATAAAGTATAAGCATGGCAAAGGTAAGCTGGCCCTATCTAACGAGCTAAAGCTGCAATATTTTCTCCCCAATCATAGAGAAACGATAAGAATAATCCTAGAATGTCTCTTTAATATGTTTCCTCCCCAGGTTAACTAAAAATGCACTTTACACATAAAGTGACTCTTATGTTCTGCGTAGTTTTAACAGTATGAATTTCATGACTTCATTAATAATACATAAGAAAAATTAGGCTTAAAACTCGTCTCATCCCACATCACCTAGATGTCTATTTAATATGGTCTCCAGATTAAACTAAAAACTTTACAGAAAGTGAATCTTATGTTCTGCTTATTTTAACAATAATGATTTCATGACTTCTTTAATAAATAACATAGAAAACCATAGGCTTAAAAACTAGATGCTCATCACACACCAAAAACTATTCAGCAACGCTTCCAGATGCAGCACTAGAGTAGACATCTGTTTAAATTAGCTGTAACATCAAGACTAGAATGTTTTACCCCAATACTAATACTGAAATATCCGCACTGATCAGCTCGTCTAGTCATTCAATATGTTATTAGATCGATGGACTACTTGCGCAATTCTTCTGCATTCTGTTTAGTGCTCCTCTAGCATTTCCGGCTTTCTCACTACACTTGCAGTATGCCACCATAATGCCATTAAGTGATCATAGTTTGAGAATCTGTTGGCAAATGTATTACATTAACTGGTTATCAAATAGTCGATGTATTGCATCTGTCGTGGTGTTACTACAGAAATACCCTGACATTCATGGGGTTACATTCCTAGACCCTCCATGAACTTTGGACGGACAACTAACAATGCCTATTAATACCCATCTTCATATGTTAAACCCCAACCATGTCCTCAAAACACTTCAGGTTCATTTAAAAACTGATTTGGATACAGTAGCGTCAGTGGTAGTCCCTATAAACGTAAATACTAATGCAAATCGTCATTATGTTTGTATATTATTTTAATATCAGAAATATGATAATATATGGAGTATAATTAGATACAGTAAGTAGAACATTAGTGTTACAGTATTAGAAATTATATACAGGTAGTAGCCTCGATCAACTGATGTTGGAAATGTAAACAAAGCAAATGGTGCATGAACTCTGTTCCATAATACGATAGTAATATGATATGATAATAATGCATGCAGTATTATGGGATACAGCAAGTAAAATTATTTTCATGAAATCATATTTGTTTATTATTATTCTTAACAAATTAATGCCAACAATTATATATACAACTAACCATGTACAAAAGAAATTTACAGATTACATCTGCTGGACCTGCGAATTTTACATTTACATTTACAGCATTTAGCAGATGCCCTTATCCAGAGCGACTTACAATTGATTCAGTCTTACATTCCAAGCCATTGTGGGTTGAGGGCCTTGCTCAAGGACCCAACAGTGGCAGCTTGGCAGAGGTGCGATTTGAACCCTGGACCTTTTGGTCCATAGTCCAGTACCTTAACTGCTACACTACCACAGTCCATTTTGCGTGTTAGGTTCCAAGAGAAAAATACACGAATTCCTGAAGCAGCAGATTCAGAAGCACGGATTTTCAGGGTATTACTGTACATGTTATCTGGTGTAAAACCAAATATCCTTGTCAGAGCCAAAACAAGTTATTAATCCAAAACTCAGCTGGGCGCCTAGTTCCTGTAGCCAATTTCTTAGCTCTTTCACTTAACGGGACTTAAGTTTTCTTCATTTTCTGCGTAAGACGCCGCAGTCATTTAATTTTCTCTTACTTAACTCAGATAAAACTGAGGTTTTTATTAGTGGGACCCAAGGCTTGAGAGACAGGTTGGCTAACATCTATCCTAAATCTAGATGGCTGTCCAGTATTGCCAGTCCGTCTGTAAAAAAAAAACTTAGGTGTCACCATTTGATTCAGATCTCTCCTTGGATGCCCACCATTAGCAGCATCACTCAAATTGCTTTCTTTCAATTACGTAAAATTACTTAGAAAATATCCTTTCTTTTTAATGATGCAGAAAAAAAACTTGTTCATTTGCGTTTATAACCTCAAGTTGGATTACTGTAATGCCTTACTTACTGGATGCTCTAGTAAATCTATAAATAAACTTCAGTGAGTTCAGAATGCAGCTGGCCGAGTGCTAACTCCCCCCACCCTCGAACTAGAAAAATTTGATCAGATCCCTGCACCTCCTGTTCTATCATCACTGCACTGGTTACCAGTCAAATTCCGCATTGATTACAAATACTTCTGTAACTTATAAAGCTCTACATGGCCTGGCGCCACATTATTCTGAGGGACCTCTTAGAGTTTTACAATCCAACTCGTCTACTTCGTTCGCAGGGTGCAGGACTTCTTTTAGTTCCTAGAATTAAAAAAGTCACAATCACAGGAGGGGGAAAGGACTTTCTCATAACATGGCCCCCCAACTATGGAAATAAACTTCCCACTTTCGTTCGAGATTCAGACACTCTCCAAAGTTTTAAGCTCTAGGCTAAAGAACCTGTTGTTGTTGCGTGAACGAGTTCAAAGAGGAACGCGTTCATTGAACACGCTCATTTTTTTCGTGAACGTGAACTGAACGCAACACATTTTTTAATAAAGAACTTGAACGTGAATTAGTTCACATTATGTGTCATGAATGGCAGACATCACTGTAACATGAACGTGGAATTTGTTTTCCATTGAAAAACTGAGTGACATCTGTTTTTCTCTTTTGAAAACGCAACGAGAGAAAGTTCCTCCTCCTCCTGTATTTCTCGCTGGTGCCACTTAAATCATGTATCACCAGACAGAAAATGGTTTTTTGACATTGTGTGCGCAATGCATTGCGGGCAACGTAGTGGGTCCGGCTGAGAATAGTTAAATTACTGGCTAGTTAATAACATACTGGCTTCCGCACACGACGTTACCCGTGATGAATTGCAGCAGAGGCGGGGTAGCCATAGCAACGCCGGCGTACACAATTGCCGTGTCATGAGCAAATGTCCCCTACATTGAGCAGTTTCAAAGAACGTGTATAGTGATCTCTAGCTTGTAGTGTGATAAAAGTATTTATTTGAATATCTCACGAAAAAAGTAAAATGAAACAAAACACTGAAAACACTTTGAACTAGTTTCAGAATTAAAATTGTGAACTTTGAAACGTTGAACTGTTCACTTTGAAGACACATGTAATGAACGAACTTGAAACTAGTTACAGAAAACCAGCTGGTGAACTGGCACAACACACTGCTAAACCGACAAATACCTATTTACACAGGCTTTTTGACTAGATTTAGACGCAGGGATGCATGGCTTGGGTCAATGGGGCCGAGAGTCTGGAGTCATGTACTGGGACCCACCTGCCTGCCTTTGTCCGCTAGCCGGGCACCCCGTGTCAAGTGGGTGGTCTTGCTGAACGGGCTTTCGGTCCTGCCCTGATCTTGACTCGTGCATCCTTGCCTTAGAAATAAAAATGGGCAGAGCTGGGGGTTCATAGTCTCAAAGAGTCCTTATGGTGATCAGAGACGTTGGGAATGCTGTTTTCTGCCTCCCGTTTGGTTTGCCAATGTCTCATGTGATCCCTCTTGGCTGTGTTTCCTACCAGTCTCCTCTTTCTAACTATGCTACTATAGCTAATGCTGCCGGGGTCTCATGCTACACTTGGCATCATTGATTGGCATGGCATCAGTGATTGTTAATAGACAACTGTTGCTCCCCTTAATCAATAAAAACTAATTACATTTCCTGTTTTCTCTCCGAGCTGTGTTCCGGCAGTTTCCAGCCCCACACATGATGTGCTTCTGCTGTTAGCTCCACTCAAGCTGCTTCCGTCATCAGCTCCAGCCCATCATACCCGGGCCCACTTAATGTCGATGTGCATATATCACATTTTATTCGAAAACTTGACTCCATGACTTAGTTCGCTCTTAGATTTAAATCATCTACGCCGCCCAAGGAGGTTGGGTCCCTTTTTGAGTCTTGCTTGTCCTCCCAGGTTTTCTTCCTAAACTAGGGAGTTTTCCTTGCCAACTGTCGCCCTAGGCTTGCTCAATTTGGGGATTGGACGTAGTTATTAGGAGATAATCTAAAACTTGTAAAGTTGCTTTGAGACAATGCTCCATTGTAAAAAGCGCTATAGTTAAATAAATCTGACTTGACTTGACTTGGCCTTCACCAGTCAGAGGTGGTTACTAAGGCTAAATTTTGTAGAGGTGGTTAGAGTGGTGAAGGCGATGTCCAATGCAATAGTGTTGATCTGGCCCCATCCCAATGCGGCGAGGTGGACCAAGCCTACAGCAGGTTATGGTCGCTGAACTGCTGGCTGTCCAAGTGGTGCTCTGCAAACAACGTGGGCTATATAGACAACTGGACAAGGCATTTGAGGGTAAGCCTGGCCCTTTAGGATGGGATGGTGTCCATCCCACTCGGGAGGGTACTGCTCTCATCTTGTCTGCAACATTGCCCATAGTCTTATGGGCCGGATGGTTAGGGGCTGGGACTATCCAGAGCAGGGGTCAGGCAGCAGAAGACCGGCTTAACCAACTGTCTGCTGGTAGCCATGCCCCGTCACCCAGAACCCACATTATTTGAAACTGTGTCTGTTACCACACATTGTCCTAAACGTAAACCCTCTCCAAAAGTCTGTTAATATTTATTCACAGATTTCTTCTCGGAATTGCTAACTTTCTTTCCTGTTTAATACTTTAGATAAGGCTTTAATTGTAGGTGATTTTAATATTCAGCTTGACAATGAGCCAGGATCCACTTAAAAAATGCTTTTGAGTCCATCTTAGAAGCCATGGGCATCACTCAGAATGTGATGGGACCAACCCACCGCTGTAATCATACTTTAGATCTAATATTAACATTTGGTATCAAATATTATCTATATCCTATATCCTTTGATGTTTTCCCACAAAGTGATTTGATTTCTGGTCATTCATCTTTTATATTGAGCTATCTTTAATAATAAAATCCTACTGCCTACTGCAATTAGTTTTCACTGCTATGCAGATGAAAACACAGCGATGTACATAATCAGCCAAACCTAATGACAGCCTTACAATCAGCAAACTTGAGGATTGTGTAAAGAAAATAAAAGATTGGATGTCATTTAATTTCTCTTACCTAACTCAGATAAAACTGAGGTTCTATTAGTAGGACCCAAGGCTGTGAGAGACAGGTTGGCTACATTTATCCTAAATCTAGATGGCTGTTCAGTATTGCCCAGTCCATCTGTAAAAAAACTTAGTGTCATATTTGATTCAGATCTCTCCTTTGATGCGCACTATTAGCAGCATCACTCGAATTGGGCTTTCTTTCAATTACGTAATATCGCTAAACTTAGAAATATCCTTCTCTTTAATGATGCGGAGAAAACTGTTCATTGCGTTTATAACTTCAAGGTTTGATTACTGTGACGCCTTGCTTTACTGGATGCTCTAGTAAATTTATAAATACACTTCAATTAGTTTCAGAATGCAGCCACCCGAGTGCTAACTCAAACTAGAAACATTTGATCCATATCACTCTTGTTTCTATCATCACTGCACTTGTTACCAGTTAAATTCCGCATTGGATTACAAAATACTTCTTATATAACTTATAAAGCTCTACATGTCCTGGCCCCAATCCAGCACGTCTACTTGTTCGCAGGTGCAGGACTTTTCTTTAGTTCTAGAATTAAAAAAGTCAACAGCAGGGGGAAAGGCTTCTCATACATGGCCCCCCAACTATGGAATAAAACTTCCCACTTTCGTTCGGGACTCAGGACACTCTCCAAATGCTTAGTCTAGGCTAAAGTACATACTTATTTACACAGGCTTTTGGTTAGATTTTAGACTGTAATGCATGGCTCCGAGTCAATGGGGCCGGAGTCTGGAGCATGTCTGGCCTGCCTGCCTCCTCATTTAGCCAGGAGTGTCGAGTGGGTGGTCTGGCTGAACTGGGCTTCGGGCCTCTTGATCTTGACTTGTGCATCCTTGCCTTAGAATAAGGGCAGAGCTGGGGGTTCATAGTCAAAGAGCCTTATGGTGATCAGAGACGTTGGGATGCTGTCTTCTGCCTCCCGTGGGGTTGCCGATGTCTCATGTGATCCCTCTTGGCTGTTACCTACCAGTTCTCCTCTTTCTAGCTATGCTGCTATAGCTAATGCTGCCGGGGTCTCAGGCTACACATGGCATCAGTGATTGTTAATACATACTGTGCTCTTAATCAATAACTAATTACATTTTCTGTTTTCTCTCCGAGCTGTGTTCCTGTACCAGTTCCAGCCCCACACATGATGTTCATCCGCTTCAGCTTCACTCAAGCTGCTTTCGTCATCAGCTCCAGTCCCACCATACCCGGGCCACCAGAGGGCAGTAACCCTCACTTTCCTCCACCTTCCGCCAAGGACTCTCCTGCTTAGACTCAAGACTCTGTGGATCGGACTACATAATCCTGATGTGCATATTTTATATTATTTTATTTGAACTATCACTATAAGACTTATTAGTTTAGATTAATTAGTTTCATTCTTAGATTTATCATCTACGCC
This sequence comes from Ancistrus triradiatus, assembly GCA_025084515.1. Classification (NCBI taxonomy): domain Eukaryota; kingdom Metazoa; phylum Chordata; class Actinopteri; order Siluriformes; family Loricariidae; genus Ancistrus; species Ancistrus triradiatus. Next base: position 72,470 of record JAJAGP010003417.1, read on the forward strand.
GCCAAGGAGGTTGGGTCCCTTTTTTATTCTTGGTCCTAATGTTTCTTCCTCATAACACTTAGGGAGTTTTTCCTTGGGTTTGGACGTAGATGTTAGGAGATAATCTAAACTTGTAAAGTTAATTTGAGACAATGCTCCATTGTAAAAAGCGCTACTGTTTATAAATTAATCTAACTTGATCGTTATCCCACATACTTCTTTTTATTGGCGGTTGGCGGTTTCTGTGATTAATACGGGTCGACCCGTTTAACATACAGACCTGGTTCTCACCCCTGTATGTAGATCATCGCTCTGTGTGGTGTGCTATGACTTTTGGGGTTGATCCCATTTATTGTTTTTAATAGATTTAAGTTTAAAAATGAAAAATCACCCATAGAAATGCATTGAGGGAATGTTCAGTTTCAAATCTCAATCGACAAAATCCAAACTGTAACTGAAATTGATGTCACCAGGAGCACTCAGTGAGACTCATTGACCTGTTATGACATCTACTGATACAGAAACATGAAAAAGTATTAGGACACGCCCCCCACACTCGACCAAAAGTATTTGGACATGCCCCTACACAAGGCTAAAAGTTTTGGGACACACCCCAAACGCCGCCAAAAGTATTTGGACACGCCCAAAAACACAAACAAAAGTTATTGGGACCCGCCTCCACGCGGCCAAAAATATTAGACACGCCCCCCAGATGCGGACAAAAATATTTAGACACCCCAGCAAAGGACAAAAAGTATTCGGACATGACCTCGCACGCTTCCAAAATTACTGAGACATGCCACCGCACGTGGCCAAACGTTTGGGACAGAAATGTGGAAAGAAAGGACTGGGAGACAACATTGCACATGGCCAAAAGTATTGGTTCATGTCCCTGCACACAACCATACGTATTGGGACAGGCCCCCAGAGGTGACACACACCCACATGGCCAATAATATTTAAACACATCCCCAAACGTGGCCAAAAGTATTTGGACATGCCCCCGCACATGGCCAAAAGAATTGAGACATGCTCCTGCACATGGCCAAATATATTGGGACATGTGCCTGCATGTGGCCAAAAGTACTGGGACATGCCCTCTCACACGACCAAACTTATTGAGACACCCCCAGACACAGCCAAAAGTACTGAGGCACCCTTTTGCACATGGCCAATAGTATTGACGTATGAACCTGCACACAGCCAAAGGTACTGAGACACGCCCCCACACACAGCCAAAAGTATTTGGACATGCCCTCGCACGCAGCCAAAAGTACTGACCCTAACCCCGCTCACATTGGCTAATGTTAGTTGTCATGAGTCCACCATCAGAAGAACACTGAACAACACTGATGTGCATGGCAGAGTTGCAAGGAGAATGCTACTGCTCTCCAAAAAGAACATTGCTGCTCGTCTGCAGTTTGCTAAAGATCACGTGGACAAGCCAGAAAGCTATTGGAAGAATGTTTTGTGGATGGATGAGACCAAAATAGAACTTTTTGGTTTACTAAAAAAGCATTATGTTTGGAGAAAGGAAAACACTCAGTTCCAGCATAAGAACCTTATCCAATCTGTGAAACATGGTGGTGGTAGTATCATGGTTTGGGGCTGTGGTGCTGCATCTGGGCCAAGACGGCATGCCATCATTGATGGCACAATGAATTCTGAATTATATCAGAGAATTCTAAAGGAAAATGTCAGGACATCTGTCCATGAACTGAATCTCAAGAGAAGGTGGGTCATGCAGCAAGACACCGACCCTAAGCACACAAGCCGTTCTACCAAAGAATGGTTACAGAAAAATAAAGTTCATGTTTTGGAATGGCCAAATCAAAGTTCTGACCTTAATCCAATCAAAATGTTGTGGAAGGACTTGAAGCGAGCAGGTAATGTGAGGAAACCCACCAACATCCCAGAGCTGAAGCTGTTCTGTACGGAGGAATGG